>JAREYC010000018.1:2130000-2390000 GCA_030015325.1 Cryptoblepharus egeriae | reverse complement strand
ATCTATCTACCTATCTATCCTTTCCATATCTATCTATGTAGCCATTCATCCTTTCCATATCTATCTATCTATCTATCTATCTATCTATCTATCTATCTATCTATCCTTTCCATATCTATCTATGTAGCCATTCATCCTTTCCATATCTCTCTATCCCTTCCATATCTATTTATCTAACCTATCCATATCTATGTAATTAATATGTAATAATAATTACTATATATTAATATAGAGATTATAGTTATATTTATAATAATTCTCTCTACCTTTCACTTTCACCAAGATACATTTTTACAGTACGGCCCAAAGTCATTTTAGCCACAAGAGGCACAACAGCTTCTCCTTGATTTCCAAGCAGTCATGAGACAGATCCCTTTTGGAGGGAGCCAAAACTGTCACACACACACGCACTAGGAGGTCTACCTCTCAGGGGTGGCGTTAGGTTATGGTTGTCAGGTGGTGTAACCGCACCACACTAGCCTCTGAACACATGGGGAATCACAACCTGGACCACAAAAAGCTGGGCACCATTGAATCTGGCACTGGATGTCACCATCCTGGAATGGGGGCACTCATACTTTCCTGGGTGTAAGTCTCACTGAACTCAATGGGAGTTGAGTTCCAGGCTGCCATTCCCAGAAGGGGGTCCTGGTCCTGCTCCAGCTCTAGACAGCTGTTGCCAGCCAGGGTTTGGCAATGTGGAGTTGCACAGACCAAGGGTCTGACTCAGATTGGCAGCCGCGTCGGAGAACCTCCTGGGCGCTCACCTGGAAGACACGCTCGAGACTGGGTGGTGTCCCAGCTGGGGAGTAGATGGGCTCCAAACTGGTGAATTCCTCCGCGAAGTTCCGCACATCCATCTCGCTCCGGATGAGGGGCTTGAAGGGGGGTTTCACCCTGCGTGCCGCAAGCTCCGTCCAGTCCAAACCCTGGAGACACAACGGCAGGTTCATATATTTGGGGCATATATGGGCACATCTCTCCCCCATAACCACTTGGGAATACTAATTTTTTAAACCCCAACATATACTCAAATCTAACGCTCATCTTTTTCAGTCTCCAAAATCAGGGTGTGCATTAGATTTGATGGTGCATTAGATTTGAGTCAATATGTACATTCATTCCATATTGCAAGAAAAACCAGAAGTTTGCCAAGAACCACCAATGGCAAACTGGGGGAAACTTCCAACTGAGCATTGGGACCAGTAGCATTGCTACGGTGGTGCAGGGGATACACCGCACATGGGGTGATGTACATGGGGGGAAATGACGTGCATTGGGGGTTGACACCCCAGGTGTGGGGAGAATGCTGGTGGGACAAATTGTGGTCAGGGAATTGTGCCCCACAGTCCTGGAAAAGAGGAACTCACCCGGAAAAAGGGGTGCTCCTTGATCTCCTGCGCTCCAGTGGGCCCTGATCCCAGGCGCTTCTTGGGGTCTTTGCACAAAAGCTTCTGAAGCAGGTCACGGGCGATGGGACCAATAAGCGCGGGAAAAGGAGGGTTGCTTTTCAGGATTCGCCTAGGATGCAGACATGGGTCACCCCCCTGGCATCAAGCCACCTACCTACCCATCACGGACCTTTACCCATCAGCTGCCACCTTCAGCCTTCCTTCCAAACCGAGCATTATGGCAACGCTATCTTCATCTTATTCATTATCATCATCATCATCATCATCCCTATCACCCATCAAGCCCTCCCCTAGCCCTCAACCACAGCGTGCAAGGCACTCTCATGCAATCTTTCCCACCCCTTAATCTGCCCCAAATCATGTCCCCAGCACACCCCACATACCCCACTCACCTGGAAACTTCGGCCTGTGTGTTCTTCTCCCCCTCCAGTGTGAAGGGTGAGGCGCCCGTCAGCAGCTCAAACATCAAGATGCCCAGGCTCCACCAGTCCACCGACTGCAAAGAAGGGTTCAAATTGGCTGAGATGTCCAGGGCAGAACTTACTGGCCCATCTATAGGTCCCATCTATAGGCCCTCCACGCTAGCTTGCTCTTTTAAGTCAGTCGGAAGCCACTCCAATTCCTAAACTTCAGGCCATTCACCAGCCTATGTTTTATGAACATACCCCTGAAACCATTCAGTTCCCCCCCCACCCCAGTGTCCGACTCCTCCACCCCCCCTCTAGCTATACCACCACATTAGCTGCAATCTTCAAGAGAGGTATCAACTTCCACAAAGCACACCAAGCTTTGGAGACCCACCTTGACTCTGACACCTCCCACCTTCCAGGTCATGTTCCTCACCTTGCCGTGCCCGCTCTTGCTTCGCACGATCTCTGGCGCCATGTACTCGATGGTGCCGCAGAAGGAGAAGGTCCGTTCTTTCTATGGGGAGGGGACAGAGCAGAGAGATTGAAGGATAGGAGGATGGCTGGACGAGGGCTGGAGCTGAGACCAGAGCGAGGGGAATGTAAGGGTTAAAAAGCCCCCTTTTCTTAGGGTTGCCAACTGTTCTATTAGCGTCTTAGATCCTGACACTACCCACATCTAAGTGCTTTGGGGGTAAGGCCCCCAAATTTCATTTGCCACGTTAACTACTGGCAAACTACTCTGGCTGAAAACCGTTATGTCAGTATTCATCATCATCATCATCACCACCACCACCATGCGCATCAGTCCAGGGAAGGGAGTATCCAGAGACAGAAACGGTCAGACTCACATCCTCGGTCACGAATTCCTTGCTCAGGCCAAAGTCAGTGAGCACCACGTGACCCTCGCTGTCCAGCAAGATGTTCTCCAGCTTCACGTCACGGTAGATGATGCCAAGCTACGGACAAGGCAGACGGGGTTAGAGTTGGGCCCGATCCAAAGATCCAAGAGGCAGCAAGGTTGGTTTTCAAATAGACTCTCTGCCCTCTCCTTCCCAACACTATGAGGTTCACGAGCCTGTGCAGGAAAATGCGCTCTTCACATGCTCAGAGGACTTCTGCTCTTGATCTGGCTACACTGGAAAATATCCCACTGGGAACTTAGCCTTGTTGTACATTATCCTGCAAGCTCTGGTTACTTGGGAAAGCTCAACGGGGATGCTCTTCCCTCATAGACAGGGCATGAAAAATCTAAAATGGCACCAATGAGAGGAGCTGCCTTCCACGGTCTAGGACAGTGGTGGCCAACCTATGGCACGAGTGCCACAGTGGTCACAGAGAGCCCTCTCTGGGGGCATGCAAGCTAAATTGCCCCAGCCATGAATGTTGCTGGGCTGTGCGTCACTCAGTGCATCACTCAGGGCACACCTTGCCCACTGTGCATGCTCAGAGTTCCAGGCATGTGCACTGGTGCACTCAGTTGGCTCTGCATACCCAGCACACCTGCCCAGATCTGAGCATGCATGCTGGGCTCAGGGTGCACCTGGCCCACCGTGCATGCTCAGAGTTCCAGGCATGTGCACTGGTGCACTCAGTTGGCTTTGCATACCCAATGCACCTGCCCAGATCTGAGCATGCATGCTGGGCTCAGGGTGCACCTGGTCCACTGTGCATGCTCAGAGTTCCAGGCATGTACACTGGGCACTGGTGCACTCAGTTGGCTCCGCATTCCCAGCTTTGGACATGCATGTTGGGTTCAGCGTGCACCTGGCCCACTGTGCATGCCTGGAGTTCAGGACATGCACAGTGGGCACTGGCACACTCAATTGGCTCTACATGCCCAGCGCACCTGCCCAGAGCTTTGGGCGTGCATGCTGAGCTCAGGGTGCGCCTGGTCTACTGTACATGCCCAGAGTTCTGGGCATGCGCAGTTGGCACTGGCAAGCTCATAGTTTTGGGTTGCAGTTTGGGCACTCGGTCTCTCAAAGGATTGCCATCACTGGCCCAAGGATATCATTAATTTTGTATTATGAATTGGTAACTGTAGTTATTAATTAACTGATATTAATTTGGTAACTATAGTTAACTGTAATTAATTTGGTGACCTGCAGGAGCTTCAAAGGTCAACTAGATGAGCCCTTGGGACACTTCTGTGGCTGTCCCGAAGGACGGAGTGGCAAGTCCCATGTGGTGAATGTGAATTTCATAACAGGTGAGATTTGGAAGGGACCTTCAAGGTCATCTAGTCCAGCCCTTGACTCAGTGCCTTTTCCACTATAGCATCTCTGTATTAAGGGATGAAGCTGTTCCCTGATGCCCTCAAGAGGGTAGGTTGCTCACCTTTCCCTCTCTCCTGTTCAAAAGGGACACAGGCTCTGAGTGTGCCTTATGGGAGCACATCATGGAGGCTTGAATATAACTACTCCACAAATACTCTCCACCAACAAAGAACTAGACAATATGCACGTAAATATGCACGTAAATATCTTTGGGTGTGATGTGTGATGGACTAGTCCATCTCAATTTTTGCCTGCTTGGCAGCTGATCTACAGCCCAGCCCAAACCTCCCTGGATCTCCGGACCCCCCTGGACCGTTGGACCATGCTCGAGGGTCCTTTCCAGCACCCCACCTAGGCTTAGTCCTGGCATTCAGCTTCCACTCGACCCACCTTGTGCAGGTGTTCAATCGCCAAGATGATCTCCCCGCTGTAAAACTGCACCTCGTCCTCGGAGAAGTGGTCCCGTTGGTACAAGTGGGTGAAGAGTTCCCCACCACTCACATAATCTAGGAAGGGGAAATGGATATGGTCTCTGTTTTAAGGTCTCCAGCTCCAAAACCCATTGACGCAATTCCAAAACACAAGTTAACATGCTCGTTTTAAAACGCTATTTATTTTTTAAAATATTATTTTAGATTTAAATTATTTTAGATTTTTAAAATATTATTTTAGATTTTTAAAATACTATTTTAGATTCAGGGCCTGGTTAGTCAAATGATTGATAGCTTTCAACATACCAAGGATAAGGTGGAGCTTGGAGTCCGTCTGAAAGGCGTAATGGAGCGTCACCAGGAAGGGCGACTGGCGCACGTGTTCCAGCACCGTTCGTTCGGTGCGCGTATGTTCTGTCGTCTTGGCCTTGGCCACGATGGCCGCCTTGCGCAACACCTTCATGGCGTACAATTTGCCGGCGTCGTGTCCGCTTAATTTACGCACCAGGAAAACTTTTCCATAGGCTGGGGAGGACAAGGACCAGTGAGCATCATGCCCTCCAGATCCCGTCTCCCAATTTATTGTTGTTGTTGTTGTTGTTTTGCTTTTCAACCAATGATCTCGGTTGATCAAGATGGATTGGTTGATCCACCAATGGAAAACTAAAGTTTGCTCACCTCCGGTACCCAAAACCTTAAGCAGTTCAAAGTTCTCCATTCCCACCTTCTCTTCATGGCCGGTCAAATTGGCTGTTGGGGAACAAAGCAAAAAAACGTGCATATTAAACTGGGTAAACTGGGAAGGGCAGCACCTTGGCTGGGTATGCAGCTGGGATCGAATCCCTGGACGTCACCCCTGATCCTATTCCTAAACTGCCAACTTGCCTTAAAGATCAAACAAGAACGAGGCCCCAATCTGGTTATCTCCAAACCCAAATGATCTCCAAATCACTCAGGTCTTTGATGGGACTGAAACCTGGGTGGGTCGTGGGCCCATTTCTGGTGGGTCCCCATTCATTCCAAAGTGTATTTTATTTTCAATATCTTAGACTTGATGCTACCATGGGTTGTGGTTAGGGTTGCCATATGTCCCAACAGCATGGCGTTCTTAGGGTTTTCTGTAAAGAGTGCCTCTGAGCACGTCAAAGTTTCAGCGTCCTTAGGGTTGTCCCCAAAACAAACCCAATTTGGGGGGATACTGGCAAATGGGACAGAGGGTTTTGGGGAAGAGAATTATGGCAACCCTAGTTGTGGCTGCATTTGGGGAAACATTACAGCATTGTACTTTGATGCTTACTCCTGAGTAAGTGTGGGTAGGATTGCAGCCTTTGGGGTGTTTGGAGAATTTCCTAGATCAGCAGCTGTTTGGGAGGTTTAGGCTGGGTGACCAGATGCCCAAACCTCAAAAGGAGGACAAGGTCTTGGATTCTTCTCAACCTGGCCTTTCTGGTGGACAATGGCACGTTTGCCTACTCACGAGTAAAACCACAATATTGGGCACTTTCACTTTCCCATATAGCTCAATGCATTTTTTATTTTTAGTTTCTTGGCCATAACTTTTGATGGGAAGGAGATATTTCAAATCCGATTTTTGCGTTGGATTCTGCTCTTCAATACGAATCAAACGACACATGACATGATGGGGTACTGCACACCATTGTAAAGTTTCAAAGTGAAGCCAGAATGGAGGACAATGAAGACCTTTTGGAGGACACCCAGACAGGAGACTTAAAAAAGAGGACAAATCCAGAAATTTCCAGTCATATGGTCACCCTGGGTTTAGGAAGATTCTTTTATTATTTTTCAATAATAATTTTTATTGATTTAATCATAAAGAAAACAAAGTATATAAAAAAGAAAAAGAATAAAGCAAAACTAATATTAGAAGTTATAAGTCAAATGCGTTATATATTGGAAGTTATATGGCAAGATTAGGAATATCAGAAGTTATATTAGAAGTAATATTAGAAGTTATATGGCAAGAATATTAGGAATATTCTTTATGAATGACAGTTTGAGAACCACTTTATAAAAAGAGTATGTAAAATGATGTAATGAATTAGGATCATTTTGATGCATGCGTGTGAGCCCATGTTTAAACGGGATCCCTGTGGCTTCAAGAGGGCCCCATTGCTGCAAATACTCTCACCCCCGCTAAACACCTGGCTATGCGCCCTACAGGTAGGGAGGACCGCAGCGAGCGCTGACGGTGACCCACATCTGCTCTTCCTCCTCCGAGGTGCCACACTCCCTTCATCACTCACACACACCCCACATCCACACCCTCCACCTCCTGGGGTTCCCGGGTACAAAAGGGGAGTAGTCCCCGTTTCCGGCTTGTGAGTCAGAACTTGGCCAAACGGGCCAGCACTTGCCCACAGGAATGCCTCCACCTGCCAGACCTGCCGCATAACGCTCGGCCCGAGGAGTTGCGCATGAAACTCGCACATGTTCTCACCCGTCCACCCTGCTTCCCTACCCTTCCAGTGACATCTCCTTTGGGAGCACCTCGGGACAGAGACCTCTTGCCGGTTGCAAGAACGCTATTGCCTGTCCGCCATTCTGTTGCACAACACCACACGGCTGACGTGATATAAATCTATAATCTAATGCAAAATACAGTTTAATACATGCGCCAGGCCGTGTTTGCAGTGACAGTCTTTCCCAGCTTAGGCTGCAATCCTAAAGACACTTTCCTGGGACACAACCGGGCTTACTTTTGAGTAGACGCGGTTAGGATTGTGCTCTTAATTAAGGCTGCAATCCTAAAGACACTTCCCTGGGAGTAAGACCCATTGAACACAACAGGGCTTACTTTGAGTAGACATGGTTAGGATTGTGCTCTAAGTTGTATTTGTTAGATCTCTATCCCAACTTTCTTGAGAGCAACAGAAACTCTCCCCCACTTTATCCTCCCGACAACCCTGTGGGGTAGGCTGGGCAAAGAGAAAGGCCTAAGAACCTGGATCTCCTTGCTCGAGTCTAATCCTCCTACGTTTTGCACCGCTATGTTTCACTGCATGTATGTATGTATGTATGTATGTATGTATGTATGTATGTATATAGGTATGTATAGACAGACAGACAGACAGACGATACTGTATTTACTCAAATATAATGCTCACTGTTTTCACCCAAATTCAAAATCAGGGTGCGCATTAGATTCAATGTTAATTAGAACTGAGTAAATACAGTATTTTGATTATAAGTAAATGGTGTGCATTATATTTGATGGTGCATTATATTCGAGCAGATAGTAGATAGATAGATAGACAGATAGACAGATAGACAGATAGATAGATAGATAGATAGATAGACTGATTGATTGACTTGTGTATGCTACTATTTATAAGAGACCCCATGCTCTTATAAATAGTGGGATACACAAACCCCTACCCCTATATAACTATCTTATCTGTACCCCTATATATCTATCCTGCTTTCCCCGCTATGCAAGGTTGCCATAATTCTCTTCCACAAAATCAGGACAGGACCCTCCGTCCCATTTGCAAGCATGTGAACACAATCCCCTACCCCAAATTGGGATTGTCCCTGTTTTTTGGGACATATGGCAACCCTATCCCTTACTCGACTGACTTTCTGTCTTTTCAAAATCATCTTCCCAGATCAAATGAAGGCCGAAACCTTCCCTGAAAACAGAAGCCAGCCTTCCCCAACCTGTTTTTCAAAGCCTGGGGGCTCAGCTTGGGAAGATAGGAGGGGATGATGATGATGATAATGACGATGATGATGATGATGATAAAGTGGCACTCGGAGCATGTGCAAAGTGCAGCTGCTTTCTCAAAAGCAGTCACCCTGAGAATCGGACCAAGATAGGGAAACTCATCATCACCAACCCATATCTTTCGCTATGCAAACCCCATTGCGATATATTGTTGTTGTGATTGTTATGAAAGAGCGGCCTATCAGTTGTTCAGATATTTCAACCAAAATATTTTGTTTTCCCTGCCCCAGAACCAACAGCATGCCATTCTTAGGGTTTTCCATAAAGAGTGCCTCTGAGCACATCAAAAGTTTCAGGGTGGCCATATGTCCCAAAAACAGGGAGAATTCCAATTTGGGGGGATTGGGTTCACATAGCAGAAAACAGAATAGAGGGTCCTGTCCGATTTTGTGGAAGAAAATTATGGTAACCCCAAAACTGAAACCAAAACTTCCACTTGGAGGGGGGAAGTGAAAACAAGTGCCTCTGAGCATGTCTAGAGTATCCTCGGCTTCATTCTTTGCCCACCAGCACCCATACAATCTACCTGGAATCAAAACTCAAAGCCTTCCAAAAATAAGCTTAATGATAATTAATATGATTATTAGTTGCATTAATTAATTACTATTGCAATGGTAAATATTAGTGACATTCATGGATCCACCTTATCAAAGCCCACCCACCCCCAATTCTACATAATCTTGCACTCCAAAGGGGGGGGGGGGTCCTGATCCTGATCAGTGCTGCGTTCACACGTGCCAAGGCAGGCACGCTTCTCCTTCCACCCACCTGCCACCTCCTCCAGGCTCCCTCTGCCCCCCACCTGCCAATCCAGGCGGGGGTGGACTGGTGTGATTCAGCAACAGCAGCGCCCCCACTCCAGCTGGGGGAGAAAAGGGGCATGCATAGATGGGGTGGGGGCTAAGCAAAGGGGGGACAACCTTGATCCTGCTTATGGGGGACATCCTTCCTTTGCCCCCCCAACTCTGCAAAGTTCAGATCTGGGATGGGGAGCTTCTTTTGCAAACTGGGGTGTGGAGTAGGAGCACCCCATTCACCCCCACACACGCCCCTATCCAGGGCTCTCCAGCAGCCCCTCTCCAACCCAGATCTGGGCAGACATCAGCTAGGTGGGGGCTAAATTGACACACTGGGGTGTGGAGTAGAGCACCCCCAGTCTTGCACCCCTTTGGTTGTGTCCCTCCACCCAGTGGCTGCCCCAGATCTTCACCAGATCCTATCAAAGGCCATTGGGGCTCTCTGTTGCCTCCTCAGCCCAGATCTGGACAAAGTTCAGCTGGGGAGGGGGGCAGGGATCAGCTGTGGATCAGCGGGAGATGGGGTAACAGGGATCAGCTGGGGGGAGAGAGCAGCTGGGGGGAGCCACGGATCATCTGGGGAGGAGGGCAAAAATCAGCTGGGGTTCTGGCTGGGGATCAGTTGGAGATCAACTGGGGTTCTGGCTGGGGATCAGTTGGAGATCAACTGGGGTTCTGGCTGGGGATGAGGGATCAGCTAGGGTTCTGGTTGGGGATGGGTGATCAGCTGGGGTCCTGGCTGGGGATCAGCTGGAGATCAACTGAGGTTCTGGCTGGGGGTGAGGGACCAGCTGGGGTTCTGGCTGGGGATGAGGGACCAGCTGGGGTTCTGGCTGGGGATGAGGGACCAGCAGGGGTTCTGGCCGGGGTTCTGGCCGGGGCCGGGGCCGGGGACGGGGACGGGGGGCCGGGGATCAGCTGGGGAAGGGGAAGGGAAAGGGGGGAGCCACAGATCAGCTGTGGGGCAGAGATCAGGTGGGGATCAGCCGGAGGGGTTTGGCTGCTCCCCCACCCCCAGTCTGGGCGCCCCCTCCCCTCCAGCCCCTCTCCCAGCCCCCCTCCCCCCCGCCTGCCCCCTCCAGGAGCCTGTTGGGGTCTGCCTGCCCCCCGGCCCCCGTGCGCCCTGCCCGCCCGCTGTGCGCGCCCTCCTACGGGGAGCCTCTCCAAGGTCTGCTGCGCCCTGGCCGGGGCTGGGAGTCTTCCAGCGGCCCCCAGGGCGGGGGGGGCTTGTCAGTGCTGCTCCCCTCCGGGAGGGACCCCATCCGGCCCCCTGCGGGGCTCCCGCAGCCCCCCCGAGGCAGCCCCCGCCGTGCGCCCCGGTGCGCTTTGGAGAGGTGCGGGGTCCCTTTTGGGCAGCCTTTGCGCAGTGCGTACCGTGGGTGAGCGGCAGCTCCACCGTCTCCTCCTCGGCCCCGCCGTCCCCCATGGCCAGGCCGGCTCTCCACTCCCTTCCGCCGCCTCCTCCAGCGCCTGCCTCCGCCTGCCTGCCTGCCCGCCCGCCTGCCTGCCTGGGTTACATGGTGCGGCGGGCCGGGCGCTTCCTGGTGCCCGCTGGGGCGCCGCCGCCTCCAGGCCTGACTCAAGAGGCAGGAATGTGACAGCCACACTTGGGGGGCAGCAGGAAGGACCCCCCGCCCCACAAGCAGCCCACCCCCTGGGCCCCCCTGACTCCACTCACCGGGGGGGACAGCAGGAGTAGTGTTGTCCTCCCCCCAAGTCAATCACTACAGCCCCCCATGATAAATTCAGCCTCCCCCCAAGTCAATCACTACAGCCCCCCATGATAAATTCAGCCTCCCCCCAAGTCAATCACTACAGCCCCCCATGATAAATTCAGCCTCCCCCCAAGTCAATCACTACAGCCCCCCATGATAAATTCAGCCTCCCCCCAAGTCAGTCACTACAGCCCCCCATGATAAATTCAGCCTCCCCCAAGTCAATCACTACAGCCCCCCATGATAAATTCAGACTCCCCCCAAGTCAATCACTACAGCCCCCCATGATAAATTCAGCCTCCCCCAAGTCAATCACTACAGCCCCCCATGATAAATTCAGCCTCCCCCAAGTCAATCACTACAGCCCCCCATGATAAATTCAGACTCCCCCCAAGTCAATCACTACAGCCCCCCATGATAAATTCAGCCTCCCCCCAAGTCAATCACTACAGCCCCCCATGATAAATTCAGCCTCCCCCAAGTCAATCACTACAGCCCCCCATGATAAATTCAGCCTCCTCCCAAGACAATCACTACAGCCCCCCATGATAAATTCAGCCTCCCCCCAAGTCAATCACTACAGCCCCCCATGATAAATTCAGCCTCCCCCAAGTCAATCACTACAGCCCCCCATGATAAATTCAGACTCCCCCCAAGTCAATCACTACAGCCCCCCATGATAAATTCAGCCTCCCCCAAGTCAGTCACTACAGTCCCCCATGATAAATTCAGCCTCCCCCAAGTCAATCACTACAGCCCCCCATGATAAATTCAGCCTCCCCCAAGTCAATCACTACAGCCCCCCATGATAAATTCAGCCTCCCCCCAAGACAATCACTACAGCCCCCCATGATAAATTCAGCCTCCTCCCAAGTCAATCACTACAGCCCCCCATGATAAATTCAGCCTCCCCCCAAGTAAATCACTACAGCCCCCCATGATAAATTCAGCCTCCTCCCAAGTCAATCACTACAGCCCCCCATGATAAATTCAGCCTCCCCCAAGTCAATCACTACAGCCCCCCATGATAAATTCAGCCTCCCCCAAGTCAATCACTACAGCCCCCCATGATAAATTCAGCCTCCCCCAAGTCAATCACTACAGCCCCCCATGATAAATTCAGCCTCCCCCAAGTCAATCACTACAGCCCCCCATGATAAATTCAGCCTCCTCCCAAGACAATCACTACAGCCCCCCATGATAAATTCAGCCTCCCCCCAAGTCAGTCACTACAGCCCCCCATGATAAATTCAGCCTCCCCCAAGTCAATCACTACAGCCCCCCATGATAAATTCAGACTCCCCCCAAGTCAATCACTACAGCCCCCCATGATAAATTCAGCCTCCCCCCAAGTCAGTCACTACAGTCCCCCATGATAAATTCAGCCTCCCCCAAGTCAATCACTACAGCCCCCCATGATAAATTCAGCCTCCCCCAAGTCAATCACTACAGCCCCCCATGATAAATTCAGCCTCCCCCCAAGACAATCACTACAGCCCCCCATGATAAATTCAGCCTCCTCCCAAGTCAATCACTACAGCCCCCCATGATAAATTCAGCCTCCCCCCAAGTAAATCACTACAGCCCCCCATGATAAATTCAGCCTCCCCCCAAGTCAATCACTACAGCCCCCCATGATAAACTCAGCCTCCCCCAAGTCAATCACTACAGCCCCCCATGATAAATTCAGCCTCCCCCAAGTCAATCACTACAGCCCCCCATGATAAATTCAGCCTCCCCCAAGTCAATCACTACAGCCCCCCATGATAAATTCAGACTCCCCCCAAGTCAATCACTACAGTCCCCCATGATAAATTCAGCCTCCTCCCAAGTCAATCACTACAGCCCCCCATGATAAATTCAGCCTCCTCCCAAGTCAATCACTACAACCCCCCCATGATAAATTCAGCCTCCCCCAAGTCAATCACTACAGCCCCCCATGATAAATTCAGCCTCCCCCAACACAATCACTACAGCCCCCCATGATAAATCCAGCCTCCCCCCAAGTCAGTCACTACAACCCCCCACGATAAATTCAGCCTCCTCCCAAGTCAATCACTCAGTCCCAAGTCAATCACTACAGCCCCCCATGATAAATTCGGCCCTATATCAATCACTCAGCCCCTCCAAGACAATCACTCAGCCCCCTCCAAGTCAATCACTACAGCCTCCCCATGATAAATTCGGCCCTATATCAATCACTCAGTCCCCCCAAGTCAATCATTCAGCCCCCCATGATAAATTCAGCCTTATATCAATCACTCAGTCCCCCCCTAAGTCAATCACTCAGCCCCCCCCAAGTCAATCACTCAGCCCCCCATGATAAATTCAGCCTTATATCAATCACTCAGTCCCCCCTTAAGTCAATCACTCAGCCCCCTCCAAGTCAATCACTACAGCCTCCCATGATAAATTCAGCCTTATATCAATCACTCAGTCCCCCCAAGTCAATCACTCAGCCCCCCATGATAAATTCAGCCTTATATCAATCACTCAGTCCCCCCCTAAGTCAATCACTCAGCCCCCTCCAAATCAATCACTACAGCCTCCCATGATAAATTCAGCCTTATATCAATCACTCAGTCCCCCCAAGTCAATCACTCAGCCCCCCATGATAAATTCAGCCTTATATCAATCACTCAGTCCCCCCCTAAGTCAATCACTCAGCCCCCTCCAAATCAATCACTACAACCTCCCATGATAAATTCAGCCTTATATCAATCACTCAGTCCCCCCAAGTCAATCACTCAGCCCCCCATGATAAATTCAGCCTTATATCAATCACTCAGTCCCCCCCTAAGTCAATCACTCAGCCCCCTCCAAATCAATCACTACAACCTCCCATGATAAATTCAGCCTTATATCAATCACTCAGTCCCCCACAAGTCAATCACTTAGCCCCCCCAAGTCAATTGTAACAGCCCCCCCCCATTAATAATATCAGCCTCAAGACAGTCATCCCTCCCTAGTTTCTAGGGACTTTCTAGAGGTCACTTTCCCCCATTGCCAGTCCAGCAAAAAGGAAGGACTTCGGGCGCAATCCAGAGTAACTACGGGGAGTCCTTGCTCCGGTGTAAGAACAATTTGCTCTGGATTGCAATATGAATTTCCCATTGGTTTTCGTTAGGTGGTGCCATAAGTACGGGTGCACGTAATGTCTCTTATGCGCTCCCGTAGTTACTCTGGATTGTAGGATTCATCTCACAACACATACCCTGACCAAATTTAGCTCCACTTCGAATCTGATGCTCACCTTTTGCAGTCGAATTTAGGCTGCAATCCTAAAGACACTTTCCTGGGAGTAAGACCCATTGAACACAAAGGGGCTTACTTTTGAGTAGACATGGTTAGGATTGTGCTCTAAGTCTCCAAAATCAGGGTGCACATTAGATTCAATGGCACATTAGATTTGAATAAATGTGGAGTTTTGATTATGAGTATAGGGTACGCCTTAGATTCGATGGCACATTAGATTTGAGTATATATGGAATTTTATTATAAGTGTAGGGTGCGCATTAGATTCGATGGTCATCATAAATACGTAAATACAAATAAATATATAAATCCCATGGCAGTTTGGACTGAGGAAGAATTCTGGCCAGGACCAAAGATGGAGGAAACGGAGCTTAGATGGAGAGGAAGAACAGAGCACGTGTTTGGAGTATTTTAATAGGGTTGCGACAGGCCATCCTAGTCTTTGAAAACAGGAAGGAAGTGTGTGTAAGAAATGGAGAACACAAGAACAGGATCCAGACAACAACTGCTTGGTCCTATATAGAAAGGAGGCAGGAGGAGCCCTATACGTGCTGTCCTATAGGTGCTGGAAGTGCCCTATAGGTGGTGCCCTGTAGGTGCTGACCGAGGGCAGTGGTTCTCATGCACTTAAGTCTAGGACCCCCTTGTGAGAATGACAATCTATCCAGAACCTCCCCATGATGTAGTGATGTCATGGCTGGAAGTGAAGCCAGAGCTCCTCCATGTCTACTCGGAAATAAGTCCCATTGTGTAGGGTCACCATATATCCTGGTTTTCGGGGATAGTGTTCACATCCTGGCAAGTTTGACGGGGTCCTGTCCCGGTTCTGTGGAATTATGGTAACCCTAGTTCAGTGAGACTTGGAGCACAATCTGAACCATGTCTACTCAAAAGTAAGCCCCATTGTGTTCAGTGAGTCTTACTCCCAGGAAAGTGTCTTTAGGATTGCAGCCTAACTGTAGTAACCTTAATGCCCCATTCCACAATGATGGTATCTAGTGCTAGACACCCAGCATTTTGCGACCCTCGCCTTCCTGGAAAGAAGTCGTGACCCCCAGATTGAAAATCACTGCCCAAGGAGGAAACACCATTTCCAGTGAATGCTGGTGGTGGCCTTAGGAAATCCTTTTCCTCCCAGCAAAACCAGTTTGCATGAAGGGGAGCATAAGAACATAAGACTGGCCTGCCACACAAGGGACATTAGGTAGCAAAACACTCATATGTGATAAAGAATAACTACTATTACCTTCAATAAGATAATATTAGTGGGCTGGGGAGTGACTGATGACCACGCATAGCTTGGCTCCCAGTGCAGATGTGCAGTCAAAGAAGAACAGGGCACTTTCTTCTTGCCATCCTGTATAAACCTATAGCCTACACCACCCACGTTTTCAAGGGTGCAATACAGGGGCATCCATCTATATATCCCTCCCTCCCTTCCAACCATCTATATATCCCTCCCTCCCATCCATCCCATTCCTATCCCTTCCTTCCTTCCAATTCCATTTCCTATCTATCCATCCATCCCTCCCTCCCCTCCCATATCTATCCCTTCCTTACATATCTATCCATCCATCCATCCCTCCCATATCTATCCCTTCCTTACATATCTATCCATCCATCCATCCATCCATCCATCCATCCCATATCTATCCCTTCCTTCCATTTCTATCCATCCATCCCTGCCATATCTATCCCTTCCTTACATATCTATCCATCCATCCCTCCCTCCCATATCTATTCCTTCCTTCCATATCTATCCATCCATCCCTCCTTCCCACATCTATCCCTTCCTTCCATATCTATCTATCCTTCCATCCATCCATCCCATATCTATCCCTTCCTTACATATCTATCCCTCCCTCCCATATCTATCCCTTCCTTCCATATCTATCCATCCATCCCTCCCATATCTATCCCTTCCTTCCATATCTATCCATCCATCCATTCCTCCCTCCCATATAATCCCTTCCTTCCATATCTATCCATCCATTCCTCCCTCCCATATCCCTTCCTTCCATATCTATCCATCCATTCCTCCCTCCCATATCTATCCCTTCCTTCCATATCTATCCATCCATTCCTCCCTCCCATATCTATCCCTTCCTTCCATATCTATCTATCCATCCATCCATCCATCACTTTTCAAATAAAAGGTTCACAAAACGGTTTACAAAGAAAATGAAAATAATTAATGGCTAACACGTCACTGTCCCAAAAGGGCTCACAATCTAAAATCTAAATATTATTAGAATTAAGAATATTTATATATTATTCTTCAAATACGTGCTTGCTTTAAAAAAATTTTTCCAAGTTTGCATTGGATCAAAAAATACAAAATAACGAATTTTTAAATAAATTGTTGAAAAGCAAAACTGTTTTCCTTCCTGGGGGTGGGGGGGCTTTGCAAACTTATGGGGTGCAACAATTTAAAAGGCCGGGAAGGAAGCATATAGGAAAATGGTGCTTCTGATTCCTGACTTAAGGATTGAACCTGGGACTTTCTGCAAAGGGATCTAGCGCTGAGTAATGGGATCGTAAAAAAATGGGGGGGGGGGGAATGCAATTCCCTTTACGTCTTCTATAGCATGAAGCAAGTATGGGGGTTGGCCTCTCAAAAGAGGAAATTCATGGTGGAAAAATAAAGTCTACTTGTGGAGCTTGGGTAGGATGGAACCTCCATGTTGAGGAATAGTCTACCACCAACAACAAGGTGATGTTGGGAGACAACCAAGAGGTGGGGCTGTTGCCCATCTATGGATTTCCATGTCTTATATACATTAACCTTTATTTATACATTCCGTCTTTAAAGATGAAGCCTTGTGCTTTGAGGTCATGTTGAGGTGATGAGGTGGGAGAACCTACTCCTTGCAACTCAGGCTACAATCCAGAGTAACTATGGTACCTTTCACACCGATGTAGTTAGGGTGCCACCTATGGGAAATGCATACAGCAATCCAGGGTGCCTCTTACGTCTTCCCGTTGTTACTCTGGATTGTAGGGTTTGGCTACAATCCAGAATAACTACGGGACCTTTTACACCGAAATAGTTACAGTGCCACCTATGGGAAACCTATGGGAAATGCAGCAATACAGAGTATTGCTGGCAATACTCTGGCAATCCAGAGTAACTGCCTCTTATGTCTTCCCATAATTACTCTGGATTGTAGCTTCCGTGTCCAGACTGAGATGACTGGGGAGGAGGAATCCCTTCTGAAACTTCACAGCTGGCATGCTGGTGTCTGCTCCTCCTCGCCAAGTGGTGGCCCTAGAAAAATCCAACAACAAAAAAGTAGTAATCATACCTTCCACTTTCTATACCCCTTTAAAGCACATTAACTTTGTGGTTTAGGGCACAATCCAGAGTAAGTATGGGGAGTCCTTGCTCTGGTGTAAGAACAATTTGCTCTGGATTGCAATATGAATTTCCCATAGGTTTTCACTATATGGTGCAGTAACTACGGGTACACATAATGTGTCTTATGTAGTGCACAATCCTAACCATGTCTACTCAAAAGTAAGCCCCATTTTGTTCAATGGGTCTTACTCCCAGTGTCTTTAGGATTTCAGTCGTACTCCCATAGTTACTCTGGATTGTAGGGTTAGTCATTCAATCAAAGGGATTTATACCCTGCCTTTCCATGCAAGGCAAATACCCGAGGCGGCTTACAAAGCTTTCATCCTCACAACATCCTCACAACAACCCTGTGAGGTAGGTGAGGCTGAAAGTGTGTAAGTGATCCAATGTCCCCCAGGAAGCTAAAATTACGGCATATCAATGTGTCACGGCACAGTAGTTGAAAATCACTGCCATAGGCTACAATCCAGAGTAACTACGGGAGATTTACACTGACATAGAGCACAATCCTAACCACATCTACTCAAAAGGAAGCCCCAATGTGTTCAATGGGTCTTACTCCCAGGAAAATGTCTCTAGAATTGCAGCAGTAGTTAATGTGCCACCTATGGGAAACCTATTGTAAATGCATAGAGCAATTCAGAGTAGGTGCCTCTTACCTCTTCCCGTAGTTACTCTGGATTGTAGGGTTAGTTATTTTTCTCTCTAAAGGCTGCAATCCTAAGAGTACTTTCCTGGGAGTAAGCCTCATTGAACCCAATGGAACTTACTTCTGAGTAGACACGAATAGGATTGCACTGCATATAGCCTTCAAGCAAGTCACACATCCTCAGCCTTTCAGCGGGTGTAATATGATGTCAAGGTAAGATGAGTGAAACTCTTTGCATGCTCAGAAACTCTGAAGATCTGCTTCCAGATGCACTATTAGGTTGCAATCCTAAAGACGCTTTCCTGGGAGTAAGACACAATGGGGCTTACTTTTGAGTAGACATTTTTCGGGTTGTGCTCTTAGACTGGTAGGCCGATTCAATATACGCCACATGTATGGCTGTGTTTGGTGTGGTGGGCCCCAAATTGTGCAAGCGTTCAATGGGCGGAGAGCAAAGAATGCCGACCACATGAGGGGCAATTCAACCAGAAGCCGTTTGACCGGTTAGGGCAGCAGCCTGATCACTTGGGTCTGGAGAGGCAATCCATAAGTTGCCACAATAGCCATGCGCCTCCGAATACCAGTGGCAGGGAAGAAACACACGCGCGCCACTCTGTCTTGCGTGAATGGGCTCGCTGGTGACCCACAACAGCAGTGGGTCTCAAGCATTGACACCCAGGACAACCCCTGCTGGAAGTGATGCCCTCAACCTATACGTGATGTCATGGCTGGAAATGCTACCAAATAGGAAGGGACATCATTGTGATGCCAGAGTTGCTCCATGTTTACTCAGAGGTAAGTTCCATGGTGTTCAATTACTCCTAGGAAAGTATGGATTATAATGCAAATAATATAAGTATATATTTAATAATAATATATTATAAGAAAATATATATAAAGTCTATGTAATAAAAACTTTACTAAAGTGTCTCTAGGATTGCAGCCTTACCACTTGCGCCACTTTATATATAATATCTATTATATATATTATTACTTAGATAAAATATATAATAATATATTTAATTGTAGCCTTAACCACTTGCACCACTGTAGGCCACTCACTTTATATATAATATATTATATATATTATTACTTAGATAAAATATATAATAATATATTTAATTGTAGCCTTAACTACTTGCACCACTGTAGCCCACTCACTTTATATAATATATATATATTATTTATATATATTATATATAATAACATATTTAATATATTATATATATATAAAGTGAGTGGGCTACAGTGGTGCAAGTGGTTAAGGCTGCAATCCAAGAGACACTTTCCTGGGAATAACACCCATTGAACAAAATGGGCCTAACTTTTGAGTAGAGCTGGGTTAGGATTGTGCTCTTTGTCACTGTGATTGCAATCCTAACCCAAGTTAGGCCAGCATAAGCGCTGGCACAAGTCCTGTGCTGGCCTGGGGGTGTCATAAAAGTGCCATACAGGACTACTGACCCACTCTTGGGGTGGTTAGGCCAATGCACAGGAATGTGCCAGACTTCCCACATCACTGTGGGAAGTTATGCCAGGTGAGTTATGCTGGCCTAAATTGGTTAACCAGCGGGTAGGATTCAAAACCCAGGTCCTACAAGACAGGGTGAGCTCCCATCCTTAGCCCAGCTCCTGCCAACTTAGTGGTTTGAAAGCATGGAAATGCAGGTAGATAAATAGGTACCACTTCGGTGGGAACGTGACAGCATTCTGTGCGCATGCGAACCACATGTCGGACAACGCTGGCTCTATGGCGCTTGAAATGGGTACAAGCTCCACACCCTATAGTCAAGCACTACACCCTACACCCTTATAATCTGCAGGGGTTATAGCTCCTTTACCTTTATATAAAGTGTAAGTTATCTATAATATATATCTATTATATATATATGAATACTTTAAAGTATATATATGCACTTGAGCCCCAATCCTGGGGGATTAGACCACTGCATAGGCATATGCCAAGCTTTCTACATGACAGCGGGAAGATATGCCAGGCGAGTTATGGTGGCCTAAATTGGTTAGGCCTTGACACTGCAATCCTAAGCTCAGGTTAAGTCAGCACAAGTCCTGTCCTTGCCTGGGGGTGTCCTGGGGAATTAGGCCAGTATGCAGACATGCACTTAGGTTAGGCCTAAGTTAGGCCAGCCTAAATTCCAATATCCCTGGAACCAGCTCTACCAATTAACAACCTTTTCTCACCTCTTTCCCCTTGGCTACATTGGGACACCTGGCTGGACCCTTCCCGTTCAGCCGCTGCTCCAGCGACAACAGCTTCTTCATGGGAGCCACCCAGCATCCCGAGCCGGCGTTGGCGGAAGCGCTGGCGTGGCGTGGCTGACCCCTCTCCGGATCCATCCACGGCTGGCATGCGAGAGCTTAACCGGTGCCGGCGGAAATGGACTGGCTGGGCTTCTGGGATGCTGAGGACACTGCTGGCTTTGCGGAGGGAGGCTGGCGAGCTGGGGGTGTTGGACGCTGTGGGGAGGGGGGTGACAAGCGGAAAAGAAGCACAGGGGGTGACTGCTGGAACTCATGCTGGTCCCACAACTTTGTGGCACCTGAAAATAATCTACCGTTTTTACTTGAATCTAATGCGCCATTGAATCTAAAGTATAATCAGATATAATCAAATAACAATCAAATCAAATAACAATCTATAATCAATATATTTACTCAAATCTAATGCGCCATTGAATTTAATGCACAATCTATACTTATAATCAAAATACTGTATTTACTCAAACCTAATTAACCATTGAATCTAATGAGCACCCTGATTTTGGAGACTGAATTCGGCTGAAAAGGGTGAGCGTTACATTCAATACAGTATATCTGAAGGATGCAATCCTAAACACACTTTCCTGAGTGTAAGCCCCATTGAATATAATAGGACTTACTTCTGAGTAGACATGCTTAGGGATTGCACTGAATGTCAGGTGCAACAAGATATAGGTCTCTTGTTGTCGTGTGAGCTTCCAAAGTCATCTGGTGGGCCACTGCGAGATACAGGATGCTGCACTAGACTATGGGTCTAATCCAGCAGATTGTCCATTTGTCATTGGAACTGTGGAACTCCCTGCCACAGGTTGCATCTGGTGAGCCACAGGAAGCAGGGCTAGATGGGTTTTGGGCCTGATCCAATTGGGTTCTCTTCACGTCATTGGGGGTCAACGGGCAGAGGGGTCAATGGGCAAAGGAAAGTCTCTTGGGGGTCAACGGGAGAGGGAAGTCTCAAACTAGCAATCAGTCACTGGCCATTTTAGTAAATGGCCTTCCTTAATAGCTCGAGGGCTACAAGGGCTCACCTGCTTGGTCAGTCACATGCCCCTCTTGCCCAGCCAGGCTCTCGCTACTACCAGCCCCTTCAGCCATGGGGCGCAACTGCTCACGGGGGGCCTCTCGTCGCGGTTTCATCAGTTTTCTGATTTTTTCTGCAATCCAGTTGCTCTTCCTGAAAGGTGAAGAGGAAGAAAATAAGAAGTTATAGGGCAGGTAAAGAGGACCCCTGAATAAAAAAGAGGGGAATTAAAGAATATAATATACTCATATAATGTTCATGATGAGTAAACACCCTATTTACTCAAATCTAACGCTCTCCTTTTCCCCCCCCCAGCTGAATTTAATCTCCTAAATCAGGGTGCGCATTAGATTTGATGGTGCATTAGATTCAAGTACATACAGGTACAGCGGCACCTCTCATAACAAGTGCCTCACAAACAAGCGTTTCACATAACAAGTATAAATTTCCAAGAAATCTTGCTTCACGTAACAAGTTCCGCTTCACTTAACAAGCAAGCATGCTATGGGCTAACGTGCTATGCAACCCTGACACTCCGCGGGGAGACTCTTTAAAAGGGCTGCTGGCCAGCGCTGCTGCCTCTATCTGCCCCCAACTTGGGGGCAATTGCCTGAGGGTGCCAGAGGCAGCTGCCCCTAACTGCCCCCACCAAACACCATGAAACTCCAGCAGCAGCCCAGGTAAGCCTCCTAGGAAAGTGTCTTTGATTGCAGCCTCCTAACCATGTCTACCCCGAAGCAAGCCCCATTGTGTTAAATGGGGCTTACTCCCAGGAAAGTGTTGTATGCAGTAAAAAAAAATTTTGTAGCTGCTTTGTAGCTGCACATTACAATCGCCAGGAAACTTTTTCTTAATCTCAAGCCTTTTGAAATAGGGGTGTGCATTAGATTTGGTGGCACATTAGATCTGAGTACAGTATATTTCAGAATTTAAATGAAATAGGGCTGCTCTCAAACAAGAACGTATCATATGGGGCTCTTACGTCAAGCAAGTTTGGCCACCTCTGTGTTCCCACCCCCTCCAGCAAAATTATTTGTGGCGGTGGTTTACTCACTTGCCACGTGGAAGTGCGGGATCTAGAACCCGATACTGGTCCATTATCTTCTCCACCAGTTTCTGCTTCTCCCGACGCAGCTCACCTAACTTGTCACTGCGGAGGAAACAGGAGAGGAAAATAAGCACCGGATTTCTCTGGCATGGGGCATCTGCTACTAGCGTATGGGGTTCCTAGTAGTGAAGTCTTCCATGGATCAGCCCCCCTTCCCCGGAAACTCGAAACAGGAACTTCTCAGTCAGGGCCCCACATTGTAGAATTTATTCCCCTGGAAGTCAAGCTCTGGCACTCACAGGTACTGGCGCTGCTCCTCCTGGAAGTGTTCCCGGCTCTCCATGCTGCGCTCCAAAAGGCGCCGGTTCTCTCTGCTCAGCGCCTGGATTTCCTCCAGCAGGTGCCGGTTTTCCTCTTCCTGGTTCCCCTTCAGCTGAGCCAAAAGCTGGGATAGGAGATGTCATGAACCAGTTGAATTTGCAACCCAGTTCCCAATCTCCCTTCTCATGAAGCTCACTTTCTCCAAGCCTAGTATTCTTCCTCCTGTGGATCGTGACCCCAATGGGTCACAAAGCTATATGGGGAGGGAACCTCTCCAAGAGTGTGCAAGAGACGGCTTGGATCCAGTTCAATAATGGTGCTGTCTGATCAGATTGATGTATTGGTGCCTGGCCCCAAACAGATCCTAAAACAGATTCTGCTCAAGATGCTACCTTGCAGGGTTGTTGTGCAGATACAAGATGTAAGGGAAAAGTAGGTGGTCTGGGGCAATTGATCAAGTACTGGGAAAAGGACAGGGTTTTTTTACTATATCCAATTATATTCTTCGCTTGCAAAATGTGCCCACGTTGTGGGAGTTAAATATCCCCTGTGCACCACACCCCCATTGCATATAACACCCCGATGTGCATCACCCCCATGCACAACAACCCCATGCGTATCATCTGCCTATGCGCATCAAGCTCTCCATGTGCATCAAGCCCCCATGTGCAACATCTCCCCGTGCATAACTTGCTTCATGAGCATCAACCCCCCCACATGTGCAACATCTTCCCGTGCGCATCCACCCCCCATGCACATCAACCTCTCATGAGCATCAACCCCTAAATGCACAACTTATCCCCACGCACATCAATCCCATGCGCATCATCCACCATGCGCATCAGCCCCCCCACATGCATTCATCAACCCCCCCATGTTTTCCCCCAGTGCACCCTCCCTCCCAGTGCACTTGCCATGTGGTGCCAACATCCCCAGGCACCAAATTGGCTGGACGTTGATCAGTCAGTCTTCAATGTTAAGTAAAGGACAAAAACATGTTGCATCCCATTTCACCCCCTTAAGAGTTAAATATCTCAACACCGGTTCTTGGTGGGTGTTGATGTCACAGAAGGAACACCCTCCCCAAAATTCACGCTTTTAGGCCCAGCGGTTTTGGCTGGGCGTTGATAGAGTGAGCGAGTAAGCAAGTTTTAAGTTTTATATATATACGCGTTACCTTGAGAATAGGAAGGGCGCAATCCAGAGTAACCACACGGAGTCCTTGCTCCAGCGTAAGAACAATTTACTCTGGATTGCAATAAGAATTTCCCATAGGTTTTCACTAAGTGGTGCTGTAACTACATTGATGTAAATGTCTCTTACGTGATCCCGTAGTTACTCTGGATTGTAGGAGAAGTCTGGTACCTGCCCAAGAACATACAATCTCAGCAAAGGTTTTTCTGTCTTCCCTGAGCTGTGCAGGGAGTGCTCTTACCTCACATTGGGTGCCAAGACGCCCCAGGGCAGTGTCCAGCTGCTGGTTCTGCTCTTTCAGGGCTGCGCTCTCAGCCTCCAACCGGGCCTGCTCCAGCTGTAGGGCCATCAGCCGGTTCCTTGAGCCGTGAAGCTCTCCTTGGAGGTCATCCCGGGTGCGTTCTGCCTGCAACAGCTTCTGTTTCACCCTGGAGAAGACAGCCATGAAGGTCAACTTCTGCAGTGCCAAATCTTCCTGCCATGCAAGCCTTTCTCCCCATCAAGCCCCCATGCACATCAAAACCCCATGCACAACATCTCCCCATGCGTAACTTGTCCCCATGCGCATCAAGTCCCTCATGCCCAACATCCCCCATCTGCAACATTCCCTCACATGCAAAACTTATCCCCATCAACCCCCCAAGAGCAACATCTCCCCATGCACATCAACCCCCCCCCATGCGCATTAACCTCCTATGCACAATGCACAATCTTTCCCCATCTCCCCATCCTTCTGGTCAACTACCCCCCTTTTTTCTCCTCCGTGGTTCTCATCAAGTGCCCTCCTACCCTTCTCAGCCTAGCCTGTATCTGCCAACTGTTACTAGTTGACAATTGGAATATTGGAATATTGACAGTTGCATCCCCTACTTGATTGACATGGATCAGTGGTGGGCTGTAGCCGGTTCTCACTGGTTCTATAGAACCGGTTGTTAATTTTTGGCCCACCACTAGCGATCCGGTTGCTAGCGGTGGGCCAAAACGCGGGCGAAACAGTTCACCCCTGAGGAGCCCACCACTGCGCTTGTGTCAATCTTGACGCACACAGAGTTGCGTCCTGTTGAGGACGCAACTCTGCCTCCGCCAAGGTTGGCGCAGGCGAAGGACGCAACTGTTCAGGACGCAACTGCGCATGCGTCAAGCTTGGCGCACGCACAGTGCGCCAGAGTTGGGGCCGCCCCTCGCCCCACCCTGCCCTGCCTCTGACCCCGCTCCCGCCCCTGACCCCGCCTGGCCCGCCTACTTCCGGCGAACCGGTTGTTAGGTTGGGCCAGGCCCACCCCTGCACAGAATGTTGGCCAGAAGATGCAGACACCCAAATGCACAGGTTAACCCTACAATCCAGAGTAACTATGGATTACTACAGATTAGAGTAAGACATAAGACATAAGAGGCACTTACTGTAGGATTGCTCTATGCATTTCCCATAGGTGGCACCGTGACTACGTTGGTGTAAAAGGTCCCATAGTTACTCTGGATTGTAGCCCAAGATATTTAGGTAGAAGGATGGCCAAGAGAATTGTTACCAGGAGATCCCCCAGCTCCCTTTTCCTGGACCAGCCCCAAATGCCCCCTCCCGCCTTACCGCTCATGCTCCTCCTTTAGCTGGCTGTGCTGTTCCATTAGCGCACGGTGGTGCCGATCGGCTTCCTCCAACTGCTCCTTTTGCCTCTGTAGGGCCATCTCTGGCTCTTCCAGGCCAACTTTCTGCCCCAAGAGCTGGCTATGCCTGTGGTTTAACAAGATTAGAGGACCAGAACAGGCTGGTCAATGGTGGTCAACAAATATTTATCAGCGTCCCATAACCTAGAGATCACCTTGCCAGGGTTACCTGCCCTGCAGTTCATGATGCTCCTGTTCCAGGCTCCGCAATGCCCCTTTAAGGTTGGCATGTTTTGCCAGCAGCCCCTCTAGATCAGCTCCCTGCCGGTCATGGAGCACCATCAGGCGGTCGTGATCGCGCAGGAGGGCCTCATAGCGCCTCCGCCACTCCTCTCGCTCTTTCTGGGCACCCCAAGACTCCGACTCCAGAGCGGCCAGCCGCTGCCCTTGCTGCAAGACTTGTGAGTCCAGTAAGGCCTGCTGGGATCGTAGTGATGCTGCCTCCACCTATCAGCACATAAGTGAGACAAGGATAGACTATAGACTGGGCAGGGATCTGGGTTGTTCTATACAGTACATTAACCGTGCAATAATAACATAGCTAAACCTGGCATCCATCAGTCTTAAAAGACTATGGTATCGTGCTCGATGCTGTATGCAAAGCATAAAGGCCTGGGTAGATTGATATGGCGGCTAGGCTGTTACCCAAGCAGCAGATCCCCCCTCTACACGCCACTGAAATAGTCCAATGGGACGGCAGAGCCGATACAATGGGTTCCAGCTGCGTCACAGAGCTGGGCTAAGGACAGGAGCTCAGCCTGTCTTGTGGGGATCCAGGTTTCGAACCCTGACCTGCTGGTTAACAGGCACAATGTCTTAACCACCTGCACCACCCACAGCCCTAACGTATTATCTAATAACTAACAGAATTGACCTGTCATTGGACACCAGGCATCCCCACTAGGCATCACCAGGCATCCCTACCAAGCACTAAATATCATTGGGCAACAAGCACCATCAGGCACCACTGTGCAGTGGGCACCATTTGGCAACAGGCATCACTACTGGGCACCACCAGGCATCCCTTCCGAGCACTAGATATCATTGGGCAACAAGCACCATCAGGCACCACCGTAGAGTGGGCACCATTGGGCACCAGGCATCCTTACTGCGCACCACCAGGCACCAGTGAGCAGCAGACGCCACCTGATTTTTTAAATCAACTAAATGAAGGAGAAAAAGGACTGGCGCCGGTGCCATTCAACCATTGTGCTTTACAGAGGAATTTGAGTAAGGGGTAATGGACAGATCTCTGCCCCAGGGCAGCTTACAATCTTAGGATGGGTAGAGATTGCCCCACTGAGATGAAGAAGTGGCAGAGGAAGAATAACCTTCACCCAGGGTAGGCACATGTGTTATTGTGTTCTCCAAGACATTACCCCATACCTGCAGGGTGCTGTTCTGAGCTTGCCACTTCCCACTTTCTTCCTTTGCTTGGGAGAGTTGCCTCTGCTGGTCCAGCAGAGCTGCCTGGAGGTTACCGACTTGTGACTTCAGCTGGCCCACATGCTCCGAAAAGGCCAATTTTTCGGCTTGCAATGCAGCGTTCTGTAAGGCAATTGCAGGAACAACTCTTACACTCGAGTAAGCACGGATCAGGGCTGAGATCTCCAGCACTGGCCGGCAAAGAGGCACCAAGACCTGCTCCAAGGGTACTAATTGTTATGCCCATTTTACACACATGGAACACTGAGAAACTACAGCTGCCTTGGGTCTGTAAGAGGAAGGCGGTATTTATAGAAAGACGTACGTACGTATGTATTTATGGACAGACAGATGGATAGACTGAGATAGATAGAGTTAGAACACAGATAGATAGATAGATAGATAGATAGATAGATAGATAGATAGATAGATAGATAGATAGATAGATAGATAGATAGATAGATAGATAGATAGATAGATAGATAGATAGATGGATGGATGGATGGATGGATGGATGGATAGATGGATAGATGGATAGATATGGAAAGGAGGGACAAACAGAATTCATGGATGGATAAATAGATAATTCAAGGAAGGATGGATGGATAGATAGATAAGGAAGGAAGGGAGGGAGGGATAGATATGGGATTGATGGGAGGGAGGAATGGCTAGATACATAGATATGGAATGGAATGGAAGGAAGGGATAGATATGGGGAGGGAGGTAGGGAGGGAGGCATGGATGGATGGATAGATAGATCTGGACATGCACACAAGGCACAGGGCACTCCTGGCCCACTACACATGCACGGTGAGCACTGGTACATGCGCTGGGCACTGGTGCCGTCAGTTGGCACTTTGTGCCAAAAAGGTTCACTGTGACTGGGATGGATGGATGGATGGAAGGAAGGAAGGAAGGAAGGAAGGAAGGAAGGAAGGAAGGAAGGAAGGAAGGAAGGAAGGAAGGAAGGAAGGAAGGAAGGAAGGAAGGAAGGAAGGAAAAGTTTGCTTCTCAGTTCTACTGTGCTTTCACTTGGTGCTCACCCGACATTCCACTTCGATCAGCCTTGCACTCAGAGCCTCATTCCTTGCCTGGAAGGGAAGCAGGTGGAGGTTGGAGCTTCTCTGCCCCTCAGGGTTGCTGACTACAGGCTGCTCCTCCTCTAGGGATTGCGGAAGTACCAAGAGACTCTTTGCCTAGAGGGAGAAAATGTTAGGTGATCCCTACAATCCAGAGTAACTACGGGAGCACATAAGAGACATTACATGCACCCATAGTTACTGCACCACCTAGTGAAAACCTATGGGAAATTCATATTGCAATCCAGAGCAAATTATTCTTACACTGGAGCAAGGACTCCCCGTAGTTACTCTGGATTGCGCCCCAAGACTCTAAATCTTAAAATCCATGAATAGCCCCACTGGATCCGGCCACAGGCCTCATCTAGTCCAGATTCCTGCATCTCATGGTGACTCGTCCTGTGGCAAGGAGTTCCACAGACTATGACTGCAATCCTATAGAAATACTCCTGGGAGTAAAACCCATTGAACACAATGGGGCTTATTTTTGAGTAGATAGGGTTAGGATTGTGCTCTAACTTAAGAGAAGTCCCGCTCGATCAGGCCAAAGACCCCTCTAGCCCAGATTCCTGAATCTCACCGTGGCCCATCTTGTGGCAAGGAGTTCCACAGACATTGTCCCAAGCCACTTCCGTGGTCATATGGTCGGCATGTCGTTTGTTCTTACTTGTTGTTATAAGTTGTCATATGTCATACTAAACACCAAAACGCATGAAATGCTGTAAGCTTCTCACTGACGTGGTACCTATTTATCAACTTGCATTTATATGCTTGTGAACTGATAGGTTGGCAGGAGCTGGACAAGTAAAGGGTATTCATGCCATCCTGCAGTGCTCAGGTCTTGACTCTCCAACCTTCATAGGTCCCAAACCACAGGGACAATCCCAATTTGGGGGATTTGTGTCCACATCAGGCACGTCACCAGACTGGTGCGGCTGGTGCGGTCCACACCGGGTGACATGCCTGCTAGGGGTGACGCGCCGGAGGAGTTTGACACTCCTCCGGCCGGCCCCAGACATCAAGTGGTCATTCTGCCTTAGAGCCAGCCGGACACGCGCAGCGTGTCTCTGCGCACCCAATGGCCCTGCTCCGAAGATGGAGCCATCTGCTCCGCCTCCGGAGCAAGGCCCAATGGCTGCACAGATGCACTGCACATGTCCAGGCTTGGACATGCGCAGTGCGTCCCTCTGTCCAGCCATTCCACCTCGCTAGGAACCGAATGACCACACAGAGGCGCGGACTTCCTCTTCTGTAAGGAGTAGCTGGCTGCTCCTCCTTAGAGAGGAGGAAGTCTCCTCTGAGGCCGACTGGCTTCAGAGGAGACTGTGCATGTGCCAAAGTGGCGCATGGGAGGGTTGATGCGCAAGGGGGATTGATGCGCATGGGGGTTGATTCCCATGGAGAATTGATGTGCACGGGGGGATTGATGTGCAAGGGGGGAATGAAGTTGCTTCAGAAGCAACACTGTGCACACACCAGCTTTGGGGCATGCGCAGTGTCGCAAGGGGCGGTGCACGTGTCCTGGGGGTGACACACTGTGCCCCCACACCGGGTGACATGTGGGCTCCGGTCGCCCCTGATCCACATAATGGCAAATGGGACGGAGGGTCCTGTCCCGATTTGGGGGAAGAGAAGTAGGCAACCCTACTTCAGGTTGACAACACAGTGTTTTTAGCTATTGAGTCACCTCAGCCCCCCGAAGCAGAAGAAGAGAGGTTCAAATATCTGCATAGCCATGGAGTTCACAAGGTAACCTTGGGCCACTAATTCTCTTGCAGTCCGATCTTTATGATTAGCTTACAACTAATAATAGAGTAATAGTAATAGAGTAAACTAGTAATAGAGAGTGCTGGAAGGCAGGACATTTGTGGAAATTAGTGGCAATTCCAGTTCCTAAATAACGTGGCGTCTCACCTGTTGCAGATCACTTGTGAGTTGTTGGTTGAGTGCATGCAATTCCTCAGTCTGTCTTCGGAGGGCGTCGTTCTCCTCCTCCAGTTGCGACTTCTTTCCATTGGAAAGTCCCACTTGCGGCTCCTCGTTCTGGACGCAGCTGTTTTGGAAACAGGATATGTGACTCATACCTGCTTGTCTTACCTGCTCGTCCAGATCCACAAGGCATCCTGAACTACATTCCTCCTGTAAATGCCTGACTTATCTCAGCCACAGAGTACAATCCTAACCGTATCTACTCATAAGTAAACTCCATTGTGTTCAGTGGGTCTTACTCCCAGGAAAGAGTCTTTAGGATTGTGGCCTTGATTAAGAGCACAATCCTAACAGTGTCTATTCAAAAGTAAGCCCAATTGTGTCCAATGGGTCTTACTCCCAGGAAAGAGTCTTTAGGATTACGGCCTTAATTAAGAGCACAATCCTAAGTGTCTACTCAAAAGTAAACCCAATTGTGTTCAATGGGTCTTACTCCCAGGGAAGTGTCTTTAGGATTGCAGCCTTAATTAAGAGCACAATCCTAACTGTCTATTCAAAAGTAAGCCCAATTGTGTCCAATGCGTCTTACTCCCAGGAAAGAGACTTTAGGATTGCGGCCTTAATTAAGAGCACAATCCTAACCATGTCTACTCAAAAGTAAGCCAAATTGTGTTGAATGGGACCTACACCCAGGGAAGTGTATTTAGGATTGCAGCCTTACACTGTCTTGACTAAAGCTCTGCTTGATCTCCCCATGAGATTCTTGTTTGCAGGGTGACCATATACATCATAACCACAAAAGAGGACAAGGCTCCCCAAAATGTAGGACACCCAAGAAAAATGTAGGACCCTACAAAATAAAAGCTAAAAACACACATATGTCGCTTTCATGGCTTGACATAAACCGAGGGCTGCAATCCTAAAGACACTTTCCTGGGAGTGAGTCCCATTGAACACAATAGGGCTTACTTTTGAGTAGACATGGTTAGGATTGTCCTTGAAAACTCATTAAGGCTGTAATCCTAAAGACACTTTCCTGGGAGTAAGACGGTATGGTTTAGCACCACCAGGTTGGCACCTACCTGTGGCTGTGTTGGCTTTGGATTGCCTCCTGGAGACTCTCTTCCTTCTTGAAAAGCTGTTCCTTCAGTTGTGCCAAAGTTGCTTCCTTCTCCTTCGCTCTGATCCTCTCTTTCTGAAGCTCCTGCAACGTGCACCCCATGAAACCCCCAAAATAATTATGGGATATCCTAGCTGTTTCATTTCCCCACATCCCAGCCGTTTCTGACGGAGTCCAGGCAACTGGTCCGTGTGGCTTGACGTTGAATGGTAGCAGCTTTGGAGATCTTCAGGTCAGACTTAAAGACCCTGGACCTTCTAGCGTTTCAGCCCAGAACCCCCTTCCAAATTTAAAAATCTGCCCCGGACCCCCATCAAATTTACTGGGATGTTCTTCCATGTCTACTCAGATGTAAGTCCTATTGTGTTCAATCAATGAGACTTACTCCCAGGAAATCCCAGTGCCAGATTCCAAGATGGTGGATCCCACTCTCTTGCGACCCCCCCCCCCCTAAAGTGGTCCCAACCCCCACTTTGAAGACCACTGTTGTACAGGCAAAGGACACCTGTACACACCTGAACAGCACAGAACACAACTACCTGGAATCCCAATCCTACTCCCATTATATTCAATATATTCAATATAATGTATGTTATACACCATGGCGGGGTGATGCGCATGGGGGGTTGATGCACATGGGGGACTGATGCGCATGGGGGACTGTTGCGCACGGAGGGGTGTTGCACATGGGGGATGTTGAGCAGGGGGGTTGATGCGCATGGGGGGTTGATGCGCATTGGGGGAAGTTGTGCATGGGGCGATGATGCGCATGGGGGACTGATGTGCATGGGGGGACTTTGCACAGGGGGGACTTTGCGCATGGGGGGATGTTGTGCATGGGGGGATGTTGTGCAAGGGGAGTTGATGCGTATGGGGGGTTGATGTGCAGAGGGATATGGCGTACGGGGGGAATTTTACTCCCGCAACGCAGGTACACTTTTTGCTAGTATTCAATATAATGTATGTAAGTCCCATTATAGTCAACATAATGTAAGTCCCATTATAGTCAATATAATGTGTGTAAGTCCCATTATAGTCAACATAATGTAAGTCCCATTATAGTCAATATAATGTATGCAAGTCCCATTATAGTCAACATAATGTAAGTCCCATTATAGTCAATATAAGCCCCATTATAGTCAACATAATGTAAGTAACCCTACAATCCAGAGTAACTACAGGAGCACGTAAGAGACATTATGTGCATCCATAGTTACTGCACCACCTAGTGAAAACCTATGGGAAATTCATAATGCAATCCAGAGTAAATTGTTCTTACATCGGAGAAAGGACTCCCCGTAGTTACTCTGGTTTGCGCCCTAAGTCCCATTATAGTCAATATAATGTAAGTCCCATTATTGTCACTATAATGGGACTTACTCCCAGGAAAGTGTGGCTAAGACTGCAACCTTTTCTTGCAAACAAGTCCTATTCTTGTTATCTATCTGTTATCCTGCACTGCCTCCTACTGGGAAAGAAGGGAATGACTGCCAGATTTGACACTTAAGCAGATGCAGTAAAACCTTGGATTGAGTTTTGCAAGACAAGCAAACGTTTCTAATAAATATTAACTTGATATATAAGCAAAAAAATAGTCCCAGCTGGGATACAACTGGTTTCGGCACTCTGCCAGCTCAGAGTAGACATGCATAGGCTAGTTCCCTTCTTTCCCAGTAGAGCCTGATCCTGGGCAGGTCTACTCAGAAGTAAGTCCCAGAATAGGCAATGGGACTTTCCTCCAGGTAAGAGTGGAGAGGACTGCACCCTAAGCCTACTTAGAGCCTGATCCTGGGCGGATCTACTCAAAAGTAAGTCCCAGTATAGCCAGTATACCCGGTATAGCCAGTATACCCGGTATAGCTTACTCCTAAGTAAGAGTGGAGTGGTCATTAGAATATAGAAGTTGTTAATTTATTTGAATCCTACCACTGAATGTAGGGGTTTGCCCCTCACATCTTGAGCGCCTACCAGTGCATTCTTGGGAACCCATTATGTCACCCCCCAAGCAGTGCTACTTTTCCGGAAAAATAGGTGCCGGTACTCACCTGTGTGTGTGTGTGTGTCTGTGCATATGTGCCGGTATGCGCCGGTTCTCACCCACAGAGGTACTGGTACCCACAAACAGGTGTCGGTACACCGTACGGGTGCACACCCCTCAAAAAATCCCCTGCCACAAGGCCTGTTTACCTCCTCCAAGATGGACGAAGCCTCACGTTGGGCACCCAACTGCCCCCTCAGGCTAGCGCTCTCCTCCTCTAGCTCCCTGAGGCGCTGAGAGAGATCCGCCAGGGCACCCAGCTCCACCGCCTGCTGCCGACTCTGGGTCTCAAGGTGGGCAAGTCGGAGGCCCTGAGCCGCCAGCGCCTCCTCCTGTGCCTGCGCTTGGGCTTTCAGGCGCCGGTTGTCTCGGTCCAGCTGTCTCCGCTGGTTCTCAGCCTGACTTAGAGCCTCCTCGAGGGCCGCTTTCTCTGCCTCCAGTTGCACCAAGGCCAGCTTGTGCTGCTCCAGGCTGCGCTGCAAGGCCTCCAGCTCTCGGCACGTATCCCGCAGGTCCTCCTCTGCCTGCTGCACCCTCTGAGATACGTGAGCCGCCTGTCGCCTCTCACCCTCCAGTTGCTCCTGGGTCTCCGCCAACTTCATCTTGGACTGCGTGGCGGCAGCTCGCAGAGCCTCAGTTCCGGCCTGCAAGGCTTCCCGTTCCCGCTCCAGGGCCTGGACCTCCTCCAGCATGTGCTCGTTCTCCAAGACCTTCTGCTCATGCTCTTGCTCCATCTTCTGGAGAACGTCCTGCAGACCCCTCAGCCTCTCTTCAAGCGTCGACGCTCGGCAGGTTTCTGCCTCCTGCTCTTGCTTGGCATCTCGCCACAGAGCCCTGGCTTCTTTTAGGGCTGCTTCTAGGCTGGACACCTCTTCCTTTAGGGCCTGACTGTCCTCCCTTTTTGGGACCGACCCTGCGGCCTCTTCCCGCTCCGCCTTCTGGACGTCTTGTTGTTCCAACGTCTGCTCTTCCACCTTTGGTTCTACTGGGCTTTGCTGCAACACGGGCTAAACAGGGCAGAAGAACACACAGATTAGTGCAAATAGTGGGGTTTGGGACCCCCTTTTGGGGGAGGTGCAACTTTGTTTTTGGGGTAGCCACAAAAAGTTGGCACTATCTGGCACTGGATGCCACTTTCTTGGAATGGGGCACTCAAGCTGCAATCCATACTTTCCTGGAAGTAACCCTTATGGGATTGTCTCTACTTATGGAAGGGGGGTTATGCCAGTGCACAGGCATGCACCTACCTCCCCACACCACCTTAGGAAGTTATGCCAGGTGAGTTCTAAATTGGTTAGGATTGTGCCCTCAGTCAGTACAGGTCCAACTTGGTTATACATAGATTTTTTAATACACAGATTTGCAAACCAGCATTTATAAAACTGCTTTTTCTACTACTGTAATGAGCAATCATTCCATTTTTCAGTCCCAGAATCAAACCGCTGCAGGTATGGAGGCACTACCCATATTCCATTAGGTGCAACACGGGAGCAAGAAACCTGGAAGTGGGTCTTTAAACTTATTTTCCCACTGTTTTCTTTATACACTGATTTTTTTTATCCATGAGAAGTTCTGGAATCATAGAATCATAGAGTTGGAAGGGACCTAGTAGGTCATCCCTACTAAAATGGAACCCTAGAGGATAATGAGGGACACCTATCCATCCAAAGGCCCCCCAGTGGTAACGATTCCCTCCGCTCTCAATAGTTTGTTCCATACTTCTCTGTGAAGATCCGTCCCCTCCTTCTCCGGTCCACAAAATCCCAGGTCAGAGATGTTCTCCAGAGCCTCCTGCAGCCTTCTGCGCAAATCCTGGTTCTCCTTCTCCAAGACAAGCAGCCTACCTGCCTCGTTCATCTCACAACTCAGCAAAATGGGCATGTTGGAGGGTTCTGGGGAGGAAGAAAATGGTGGTTATACCTGCAACCATCCTTGGACCATCAAGCTCAGCATTGTCAAGCATGGACCGATAGCAGGAGGCTCAAGGGTCCTTCCTAGTGACAGTGCCTGGACGTTCACCCAGGGGCTCCACCATGCTCCCAAATTCTGCCACTTGTCACCCCAAGATCACCTGGCAAGGATGGGGTCACACTCACCATTGGGGGCCCAATCAAACTCCAGCTCTTCTGCCCGGAGTATATCCAGGGGCTCCCCCAGGCTTTGCCGCAGCCGCCTTTCCAGCGCCAAGTTCTCTCCTAAGAGCTCCTCGGTCTGGCGGTAGAGCTGCTCACGTTCCTGCAGACAGAGATTCCGCCCAATGCGGTGACAAATCTTGCCGTCACCGCAGCCATCTTTATTTTTCACGGCATTGCTTTAGGAACTTTGATCACGAGCCTGATCCAAGACGACTTAAGAGGTTAAGCTTGTCCTAATTCAAGCACCAGTCCTGAAAACAATGAACTTGGTGCAATCCTAATCTACACCAGCACAACTCATCCGTCTTCCCATTCCCAGTGCTGACGTAGGGAGGCAAGCGCATGTCTGTACTCTGGTCCCAGGAGTGGCGCACAAGTGCCTGACAGTGCAATCCTAACCATGTCTACTCGGAAGTAAGCCCCATTGTGTGTAATGAGTCTTACACCCAGGAAAGTGTGTTTAGGATTGCAGCCTTATAGCATTTTTGTGACACTCCAGGCCAGTACAGGACTTGAGATGCTGGGGTTAGGATCGCGGCCTCGCTGAGCAACCCACATGGGGGCTTAGTAAGAAGTAAGTCCCACTATATTCAGTGGGGTTTACTCCTGGGAAGCATGTCTAGGGGCATTGCACGGTTAATTATGACAATAATTTCAAATGCAGAGAGGGGCAAATAATAGGGTGGGACAGAAAATCAGAGGTTTGCCAGCAGTCCTCACCTCTTGGACCTGATTTAGGGAGCTCTGCAGAAGCCGTTTGTCCTTCTCCAGCTGATTCAGGCGTTGTCCCCGGGTTCGAGCTGCCTCGAGCTGCTCCTCCAACATGGCCTTGGTCTCCAGCAGGGCCTGGGAAAAGTCCCTCTCCTCCTAAAAATCCAAAATCAGTCCGATAATTGACCCCTTTCCCCAATCTAGAGTCACCAACTCCGGACTTTGAGAGGGCGCCTGTACCTTTAAGGTTAGAATTTCAACAGGGGCAACGTTTCCCCTCTTGGTGCTGGGAGAAGCAGCACCCCATTGACTTCTCCCTTCTGAAAAAATCTCCAACGTACGCTCCAAATCCAAAATACTACAACAAGGGTGTCCATACTTTTAAATTTGGGGTTCCTGGACCTTTAACAAGTATGTAAAGGAGGGAATTTCAGCAGGTGCAGCTTCTCCTCTTACAGATCATGAGCTGCACCTGCTGAAATTCCCTCTTCTACAAACATGTTACAAGTCCAGGAGCCCTAAGGTGGAAAGTTTGGACACCATTGCACTAGAAGTATACTCCTACTCAGGAGTAAGTTCCATTGAGTCCCTTGGATTGCAGCCATGGAATCCGAAAGTAAATTTGAAGTCTGCCACCTGACTTGCTTGGCCTCCTCTTTCTGTCTTTTCTGTTCCTAAACCCAGTCAACGCTTTTGCCCCCTGCCGAGTTTGACCCCATTCCCTATATTTACTTAATATATATATAGTTTAAATACTTTAAAATTTATAATTAAATTTATAATTACCGTAATTAATTTATAATTGATTTAATTTATTTTAATTAATAAAGTAAATTTAAAGTCTGTGCCCCCTAACTTGCTTGGCCTCCTCGTTCTGTCTCCTCTATTCCTAAACCCAACCAATACTTTTGCCCCCTCTGCAGAGTTTGACCCCATCACCTATATTTATTTTATATATATAGTGTCTATACTTTTTAATTGTATTGTATTGGCTTTTACTGGTTTTTAATCTAGTTTTTAACTGCATTTTATTGTTGGAAGCCGCCTTGGGTATCCTTTAGGGAAAAAGGTGGGATATAAAATGAATGAATGAATGACTGAATGAATGAATGAATGAATGAATGAATGAATGAATGAATGAATTAATTAATTAATTAATTAATTAATTAATTAATAATTCCCACTTCCTAACTGGTCCACCAGCTTGACAATCCTACCTTGAGCTGGATGCGGCACTGCTCCAACTTGGGGAGCCGTTCCCGCAGGGCACCCAGCTCTGCTTGAAGCCGGTCAGTCCGCAACGCCTTCTCTCTCAAGGCATCCAGTTCGTCTCGGTACAGCCCTGCAAGGCGGGCCTCGCTTGCTAAGGCCCGATTCTAGAAATAATAATTAATAATAATTAATAATAATTAAATAATTATTTATTGATAATAAATAATGAGATGATAATAATAATTAATACTAATGAGATAATAAATAATAAATAATGAGATAATGAAATAATGAGAACACCATTCCTGTGGTATTGCAGGAGACAGAGGCAAAGCATTAAACATACTGGAAGTGGCCAGGGTCTTCCCACTATACCCACTAGGTATAGATGTAGATGCTACCCTATGTCTCAAGTAGGGCACTGTGGCCACAATCCTCACCCCCGGTTAGGCTGGCATAAGTCACGGCACAAGCCTGGTGGTGTTGCAAAGGTGCCGTAAGGCCCTCCGCCACTTCAGAGGGGTTCAGACCATTGGAAACATATGCACTGACCTTCCCACACCACCATATGCAAAAGCGAGTGGTGCTGGTCTAAACTGGTTAGGATGGCACCCTGAACCTCAGGAATGGGGGTGGGTTGGGAGAGTAGATTAATTAGCAAGCTAATTGATTACTACTTGGGTGCCACACAACAGCAAGGCTCACAGAGCCTAGAAGGTTTTAGAAGTGGGTTACTGCAGAATGCCTGGTCTGAATGGCAACAGGTTGCAGGTCTCTTGTTGTCTTGTGGGACCCCCTTGGCATGTGGTGGGTCACAATGGGAGCTGGGCTTGATGGACCCATGACCTGATCTGCAGGGCTCCTCTGATGTTCATACCTCTTGCCGAATCTTATGAATCAACCCTTCCAGATCCTTAAATTCATCCTGTTGGTCCAATAGCTCTTCCATCTTCTCTTCCCTGGAGACAACAGTGATTTTAGGGTACTACTTGCCCCTTGGCGAAGCAAGCTTAGGCTACAATCCAGAGTTACAATCCAGAGTTACAATCCCAGAGTTATGGGACCTTTTATCCCAATGTAGTTACGGTGCCACCAATGGGAAACGCATAGAGCAATCCAGAGTAAGTTCCCCTTACGTCTTCCTGTAGTTACTCTGGACTGTAGGGTTACTGCGGTCAAATCCTCTCCATGGTTTTCAAGATGTGGGGACTTCATCAAACCTGCCTGGAGATGCTGCCAAGGGCTGAACTTAGGAACTTCTAAATTCAAGCACCTTAATAGACCCAAATACTTGCAATATTAATACTAATTAAATAATAATTATTAAAGAAATATTAACTATAATTAATTATTATTATTCCCCAAATACTTGCTGCAGAAGCAGTGGCATCGTTCCCAAACTGGTGGTCCCGAAAGAGGCATGATTTAAACATTTAGCAGCATTCAAGGATGTTAATTTTCAGGGACTCCCGAAACTTAAATAAAATAAATTATCAAATAAAAAGTCAGGAGATCGTAGTAAACAACTGAGAGACAAGGAGTTCTCATGCAGGATCCTTGCAGGATCTTCCCCCGCCCCACTTTTTAGGTTACATGGAGCCCCCCACCTAAAAAAAGCTGCCCCCCCCCCAACTCACAGCTCCTGTTGCAGACGCCGCACCTGGGCCCGAGCTTCGGCAAGCTGCACCCCAAGGTGTTGGCAGTTGTTTTCAGGAGGGGGACTTGGTGCTGGAACCCGTTCTTGCTGCAGTTCCCATAATTTCTGCAGAGGAAAGACATAGACAGGCTGAACACAGTCAGTGAGGCTGGAGAAGGGCAAAGAGGAAGGAGATGAAGGGTCTAGTGGAGCCGCGTCCCTCTCAAAAATATTCCCTTGGACTGTCAATCATTCAATCCTAATATGTTCTTTTATGTTGGCCATATTTGTACGCTGGCATATTTATATGATCCCCCCCATTCACATTGATCTGAACATAGGATCTCTATAGGGTGACATGGATAGAGGTATACCCTACAATCCAGAGTAACTACGGGAAGACGTAAGAGGCGCTTACTCTGGATTGCTCTATGCATTTCCTATAGGTGGCACCGTAACTACATCGGTGTTAAAGGCCCCGTAGTTACTCTGGATTGTAGCCGTCATGGGCAAATATATCTGTGGATCCTAGCAGTGGAAAAAAAGGGATGACCCAAGCTTTGCACATGATTGTTGCATCCATCACCTGCAGGCCTTCATCACGTTCGTCCACCAGCTCTCGAACTTGGGACACTACGTCTTGGAGGAGTTGCTCCACCTCGGAGGGTCCCAACTCCTTCCACTGTAGCCTTAGCACGTTCTCAGGTTCCTGGGTCACCTGGAAAGAAGAGCACACTGGGTTTTAAGAGGTATCCCTTATAGGGATATATATATAAGTGCATATATATATATATGCACTCTGATTTTGGAAACTAAATTTGACTTGGAAAAGTTGTGCATTATAATTATACTATATAGTATATAATTATAGTCAATATAATTATATAGTAAATATAATAAATATTATAGAGTAAATATAGTAAATTCTAATGAAGTCCCGGCAAGGCTCCTGCTTCTCTAGGTTCCCAGGATTCTGCTCCGAGGAAGTCCTGGAGTGAAAGCTCAGCTCCTGAAATCCAAGTCGTACCTCCTGGATTGCTGAAGCAAGGGAGGTCTGGATGTCCAAGTCCAGGGTCTGGATGTGGCCAATGACCTTATCCCGCCGTTCGCACTATCAAGAGAGTCAAGGAGAACCACAGTCTTGAGCCTCCTTGGCTGGAAACGAGGGCATCCCAGCCATCCCAGAATGACCACCCTACAGACCCCATACAGGCTTCTGGATCCATTGGGGTTGGCCAGCAAGTTTAACCCTCCGAGATCCTTCCCCCCATTGCTGCCTCCACTCCTGGACACAACAGGTTTTCATGTCTATCAGATCCGGTGGCTCAAAACCTTGGTTCTGCCAGGGGGAGCCCAAATTGGGGAACCCTCCCTCTCCCACATGCTTGGATGGCACCTCCCAGAACTAACAACAGGGGGTTGACCAGATGACCTTTTTGGGCCCTTCCGACACTATAATTCTAAGTCCTCCTCCCCAACATCTGAGCAGGGGGCATGTTGAATGCTGCCCTCCCCCTTGCTATGCTCAAAAAAAGTGTGCAGGACAGAGGAGGTCAGATGCCACATCTCCAAAAACCCCTGACTGCTGCTCCTCTGCACTTCCAGCTTGGTGTGCTGAGTCCTTCTTGTCCCGGGTCAGCTTGATTCAAACTCAGGACAAAGAGAGGGTCTCAATACACCACCCAGCTCTGGAGGGAGGTGAGACAGCCAAATTGGGGATCCCTACTGGGCACCACTAGGCATCCCTACCGAGCACTAGATATCATGGGCAACAAGCACCATCAGGCACCACCGCGCACCATTGCATTGGGCACATCCTCTCTTTCCCCCACATACCTGGACGGCACCTCCGAGCATCAACAGAAGCAACTTCCTCATCTCCTCCACGCCTTGAGCTGGAAGAAACCGGTGATGCAATTTGAAGCCATGCAAAACATCTTACAAGCTTCACAACAACCCTGCAATGTGGGTGAGGCTGAGAATGAGTGACAGGCCTCAGTTCCTCCCATTCTGCCATCCTCACAACAACCCTGTGAGGTAGGTGAGGCCAAAAGAAAGTGACTGGCCCAAGGTCACCCAGGAAGCTTCATGGCCAAGGAGGGATTTGAACCTGGATCTTCCAGGTCTCAGTCTAACCACTACCCCATCCTACCATTCCAATAAATGAGGCGCATGTGGCACTGCTCCTTTTCCTACCTGTGAGGGGATCTTGGGCCAGAAGGAACATGTTAGGAGGTGCCGTAAGAATCATCTGTTGCAGGTCGACCTGGAAAAATAATAATAAGGAAGATATAATAAGGATAGTTAGGATAATAAGGAAGAATTAAAAATTAAATCACATTATGTAGAATTCTTTACACAAATTGATGGTCAGTTTATGGCGTTTATTTCTCTGTGACGTCATACATGCAAATACCGTGTTTACTCAAATCTAACACACACCTTTTCCAGCCAAATTTAGAGTGCAATCCTATGCATGTCTACTCAGAAGTAAATCTCACTGTGTTCAATGGTACTTACTCCCAGGAAAGTGTGGTTAGGATTGCAGCCTAAGAACACAGTCCTAACCATGTCTACTGAAAAGAAAGCCCTATTATGTTCAATGGGTCTTACTCTTGAGTAGACACCTGCTGCAATCCTAAAGACACTTTCCTGGGAGTAAGGCCCACTGAACATAATGCGGCTTTCTTTTGAGTAGACATGGTTAGGATTGTGCCCATGGTTAGGATTGGGTTCAAAGAGTGGTGTGTGTGTTTTTAAACAGGGCTGCACATAGAAACAAAGGGAGTTTGGGGGCAAGTCTTGGGATGCCCCCAAATGGGGGTGCAGACCTAGATTTGGGGTTTCTCTTCCCTTATTAACCACGAGATCAATTCATCACATTGGTGGCAGCAGCAAGATTGGAAACTATCAATCAGTGGTGTCTGGCTGTTTGTCTGTCTGTCCGTGGGACCCCAAAAGAGTCACACCGCACAATTTATTTTTATCTTGTGTACTGTGACTGTCTTAAAATAAACTGTTGACTTTGCTCCTCCGTGTACTTCCTCCCACGGTCTTCATCACCAGAAGCTGGTCACTTCTGTATAGTGATAAACAAAGTGGAAGGGGTTAAACCCCCCCCCAGCCCCTCTTCCCAAATCTGACCACCTCAATAGGGTTGCCATAATTCTCGTCCACAACATCGGGACAGGACCCCCTGTCCCATTTGCCAGTATATGAACACAATCCCCCCAAATCGGGATTGTCCGTGTGTTTTCGGGACATCTCAAGCATCCAGAAGCATGTCTGCTTTTTATTTTTATTTTACTAGGATGGTGTTTCTCAAACTGTGGGGTGTGACCCACTTCTGTGTAGGGAACTGCGAAACCAGGGAGGAAAGGAGACTGGTCCCCATAACTCAAATCTACCAGGGTTTTCATGTCACTAAGAGCACATGTCTAACCATGTCTGCTCAAAAGGAAGCCCCATTGTATTCAATGGGTCTTACTCCCAGGAAAGTGTCTTTAAGATTGCAGCCTAAGGCTACGATCCCTTAAAAACTACAGTATGGGAGAATCTGGTGGTGTTTGTGGTTGAGGACTTGAACCTAGACCTCAAAGATCCAGGTTCAAATCCCTCCTTGGCCATGAAGCCTCCTGGGTGACCTTGGGCCAGTCACTCTCCTTTGTCCTCACCTACCTCGCAGGGTTATTGAGGATGGCAGAATGGGAGGAACTAAGGCCTGTCACTCATTCTCACCCTCACCTACCTTGCACGGTTGTTGTGAGGAAGGCAGAATAGGAGGAACTAGGGCCTGTCACTCATTCTCAGCCTCACCTACCTTGCAGGGTTGTTGTGAAGGGAGGTTCAGGAGTTGAACCTAGATCTAGAAGATCCAGGTTCAAATCCCTCCGCAGCCTCGAACTTACTGGAGGAATGTGGGCCGGACTCTCTCTCAGCCTTACCTACCTCACAGGATTGTTGTGAGGACACACAAGGAAAGAGAAATGATGCCACCACTCCAAAAGAGGTCACCACGTATGCCACCCTGAGTTCCCTGCAGCTCACAAGAAGGTTAAATAAAATGGTTAGATGTTGAGGGATCCTACAAATGACCTTGAACATGCCCCCACAGCTCAGGAATTTAAAAAGGCAGCAGATATAGGATCGGTTTTGGCCATGTGCCCCCCCACCTACCTGGTAGAAAACTCGCAGTCGCTGCCAGAGGATGTGAAGTTTTTGGGGTCTCATCGTGTGGGTCTCATCGCTGGACTTGGTCCAAAGAGGACAGACGCTGCCAGGGGTCTGGTCGCTATCGGAAAAGAAGCGGAACCAAAAAAAAAAGGTTGAGTGGGGAGAATGGCTTGGCCCTTCTTTCGGAGCAACTCGAGAGCAAGGGTGGGTGTAGCGGTTCGGGAGTCGGACTGAGACCTGGAAGATTCAGGTTCAAATAACCGCTCGGTCAAGAAGCGTCTTGGGTGACCCTGGGCCAGTCGCTCGCCCAGCCATCTTACTTTGGCACCTTAGCCAAGTGTCCTGTAAACACTGATACCTGCATCTAAGGCTGCAATCCTACTTTCCTGCGAGTAAGCCCCATTTTGCGTAGACGTGGTTCGGATCGTGCTCTAGGTTCCCATCCCCAGAACACGTACATTATTTTTGGTTTACTGTACAAACCGTGTGCAACACCTGCTTGTCACCTTCACCCAGGTGCACATTAATGCACATGTTTAAAATGTGGTGAGTGGCCATACCGAACCGATCCACATGTGATGGTTCAAAACAGGGACTCACATCATCTCCATGACACGAAGGAGGACATTTCCGGTCACCAGCTGGAGAAAATGGTCCTCGGGGCTCTCATATCCCTTCTTCTCCTCCCCAAAGTCAGATTTGGGGTCCAGCAATCTCTCCAAGGCTTCCACCTGTTGAGAGAAGACAGCGAGGATGGGTTGAAAAGCAGAGCAATAGTATGGACATTTCGGGTTCGCACACCTATGGCTATGGGTTTAATCCATGGCTGTAGAGTTGGGGGAGACACTGTCCGTGCCGACCTAGAGCACAATCCTAACCATGTCTACTCAAAAGTAAGCCCCACTATGTTCAGTAGGTCTCACTCCCAGGAATGTTTCTTTAGGATTGCAGCCATACCGTGCAATCCTATTCATGTCTACTCAAAAGTAAGCACCACTGTGTTCAGTAGGTCTAACTCCCAGGAATGTTTCTTTAGTATTGCAGCCATACCATGAAATCCTGTTCATGTCTACACAAACGTTAGCCCCACTGTGTTCAATGGGTCTTACTCCCAAGAAAGTGTCTTTAGGATTGCAGCCATACACCGCAATCCTATTCATTTCAACTCAAAAGTAAGCCCCATTGTGTTCAGTAGGTCTTACTCCCAGGAATGTTTCTTTAGGATTGCAGCCATACCGTGCAATCCTATTCATGTCTACTCAAAAGTAAGCACCACTGTGTTCAGTCTTACTCCCAGGAATGTTTCTTTAGGATTGCAGCCATACCATGAAATCCTGTTCATGTCTACACAAACATTAGCCCCACTGTGTTCAATGGGTCTTACTCCCAAGAAAGTGTCTTTAGGATTGCAGCCATACACCGCAATCCTATTCATTTCAACTCAAAAGTAAGCCCCATTGTGTTCAGTGGGCTTTACTCCCAGGAGAGTATCTTTAGGATTGCAGCCATACACCGCAATCCTATTCATGTCTACTCAAAAGTAAGCTCCATTGTGTTCAGTGGGACTTACCCCAATGTAGGATCTTTAGGATTGCACCCACAGACACACAAACTTCTGCTGGAAATACCATTCAACTTGACAACAGAATTTTCAGGCTTCAATCCTAACCACACTTTCCTTGGAGTAAGTACTACTAAACACAATGGGAGTTACTTCAAAGTAGACCTGCTTAGGATTGCACTGTCAAAGCTTGTGACAATCAGGTTGGGGATCAATTTTGGGGAAAATTTTTTCCCCAGTTAGAGGTAGTGGCAGCAGGTGAAACCCACGTCACTTAATGTAGGCCACAATCCAGAGTAACTATGGGACCTTTTACACCAACGTAGTTACGGTGCCACCTATGGGAGACCTATGGGAAATTCATAGAGTAATCCAGAGTAAGTGCCTCTTACGTCTGCCCGTAGTTACTCTGGATTGTAGGGATTGAAGTGGATTGTAGTGGTTTGAAGATCAGAAGTTACTCAGAAGTTACTCTGAACTTCACAAGTTCATCTCCACTTAGGTCAGCCTAAGCCTTGGCATAAATCCTGTGCTGACCTGGGGGGTGTCACAAAAGTACAGTTAAGACACTTCTGCCCCACTTGTGGGGCGGTTAGGCCAATATACAGGTCTAACCAGACCCATACATCAACCACCCCAGACCGTCACGGAAAGATAGACATACAGCCTAATCCTGAGTAATTACGTGAGCATGTAAGAGGCATAACATGCACCTGTAGTTACTGCACCACCTAGTTTAAACCTATGGGGAATTCATATTGCAATCCAGAGTAAATTGTTCTTTCACCGCAGCAAGGACTCCCTGTAGTTACTCTGGATTTCGCCCAAGGTGAGTTAGGCTGGCCTAAAGGTCTTAGGATTGTACAGAAAGTCTGCAATCTTATCCATATTTTCCTGCGAGTAAGCTCCATACAGTATAATCAGATTTGCTTCTGAGTAGACATGCACAGGACTGGGCTCTAATTTACTGATTACCAATTTACTATCAAATTTACTACCAAAAAAGTTCACAAAACCACTGACAGCAAAAGAAACATCCCAAAGTATCTTGGTAAATAAAACTCTACTATACTATAAATCTATAGTATATAGATTTATATACTACTATATAGTATACTAGTATACTACTATATATATATATATATATAGTATAAATTGCAAGATATTTTTAGCAAGGAGCAAGGAATTTAAATATTTATTTAGATATAGATTTATTTAGCAAATTTGATTGTAACCTGCCTTGGATGTCCTTCGGGCAAATCTAATAATAAATAAATAATAAAATTTATATTTAAATTTATTTTTCTAAATAAATTTTTAAATATCTTTTTACGTACATCTAAGATAACCATCACTTTAAAGGATTCGCACTTGTTCCATTTGTGGAACGAGGGAACCATGTTGTGCCCCAATGGATAGCCATTGACTATGCTGGAATGCAGATTGTATATAGGGTTGCCATATGTCCCGAAGAACAGGGACAATCCCAATTGGGCGGGATTGTGTTCCCATACTGGTAAATGGGATAGAGGAAGATAATTCGTGGAAGAGAATTACGGCAACCCTAATTGTATAAGATCAATTATTTCCCACGAAACAGGGGCACTTTAATTTAGGTTCAAGCAACCAAAGATAGGATCGGGGTCTACAGAGGTCATACGGAGAGCCAGGCTGAGCATTGCTCTTTTTGCCAGACATGTGGCGCAGTTCATCCTTTTGGGGGGTCCCTTGCTAATAGATATATACCCCTTGCTATATAATAGATGGCTTACCCAGGTGACAAGCGGCCCCGATAGGAAGTCTTCCAGTATCTTGGACACGTCTCCATCCATCGCGCCATTAAAGCAATGCAGACTTCCGAGCCGAGGGGGTCCCGTGGGTGTTAGGTGCGCCTGCCAGGATCTCATGCTACGCACTGGTGCAGTTTAATGCGAAACTTCCTTCCGCAATCCGAGGTGGGGGGAGAGAGGATGCCGGCCGCCGTAGCCACGATGTCAGATGGGGGGATCCTTGTCTCACCGCAACGAAAGACCCCCATGAAACATGTATTGGATGAGACCATTGAACGTTTGAACAGCGGAAAAGTTGGGTTTGCAAAGGGTCTCCGTCAACTTCCACCCATTGCAGGAAAACCACAAGCAAGGTGGCAATGACGACATGGGAGGCAGAAGGAACTTCACCATTGCCGCCTCGAACGTCCCATCAGGTCTGTGGTCTGAAACGTCCGATGGCGCAAGAGGCTGCAGGCCTCACCAATTCACCCGTCGTCTGCCGTCTAGGAATCCTCGTATCAAGCCAGGCTGGGTGGGGATCATGAGGCAGGGAGTTCCAATGACTCCTCACATGATGCTTGGGGATATTCAAACCTGAGATCAGGACTTCTTGTGGGCATCATCGGGATTGATGCGGCAACACTTGCCGCACCGGGTTCATATATTACAAGGAATCCAAAATTGTGCATGGGTTTGCATGAGTGAGGGGAGTGGAAGAGGTCCGGAAACAGAACGGTGGCAAAGGGTAGAACCCAGCAAAGGGTAGAACCCAGTTCCCCTCTTTTTTATTAATGCAAGTTGCAATTACCTCTCCAAAACATCCGAAATTTTGCTTGATATACTCGAATCGAATGCACCATTGAATCTAATGCACACCCTATACTTATAACCAAAACACCATATTTACTCAACTCGAATTAACCATCAAATCTAAAGCGCACCCTGATTTTGGAGATAATTTGGCGGGGGTGAAAAAGGTGAGCATTAGATTCGAGTAAATTCAGTATTCTGAATTGTAATCGATCCAGCTCTTGGCAGAGAATTTGTCCATCTTGAAACCCAGTTTAATTCCCCAAATAACACACATCTGGTTGTGGAGCTAACTATAAGCTGGGAAAGGGGTTTGGGGGCATGCAAACCAGATGTCAAACCAGATACAGGTCACCTCCCCCTTAAAAAACCCAAATCAGGGAAGAAATATACTCTGCGCATGAACCGAGGCACCCTTGTCTGCAATATTATTTCAAATTTTCCTATATTAAAAGTCAAATGTGTAGCCCTGGATGGAGTAAATAGGAACTGAGGAGCAAAGCACAACAGGAGGAGATCAAGAGTTCCAGGATATGGTGGTGGGGCTGTTTGGGACTAAGGCTGCAATCCTAAAAACACTTTCCTGGGAGGAGTAAAACCCATTGAACACAAGGGGCTTACTTTTGAGTAGACATGATTAGGATTGTGCTCCAAGGCTGCAACCCTAAAGACACTTTCCTGAGAGTAAGACCTATTGAATACAATGGGGCTTACTTTTGAGTAGACATGCTTATGATTGCAGTTAGGCTGCAATCCTAACTAAATCCTAAAGACGCTTTCCTGGGAGTAAGACCTATTGAAGTAAGACCTATTGAAGTTAGGGAGTAAATCCTAAAGACACTTTAGTAAGTCCTAAAGACGCTTTCCTGGGAGTAAGACCTATTGAAGTAAGACCTATTGAAGTTAGGGAGTAAATCCTAAAGACACTTTAGTAAGTCCTAAAGACGCTTTCCTGGGAGTAAGACCTATTGAAGTTAGGGAGTAAATCCTAACTAAATCCTAAAGACGCTTTCCTGGGAGTAAGACCCATTGAATACAATGGGGCTTACTTTTGAGTAGACATGCTGATGATTGCAGTTAGGCTGCAATCCTAAAGACGCTTTCCTGGGAGTAAGACCCATTGAACACAATGGGGCTAACTTTTGAGTAGACATGGTTAGGATTGTGCTCTTAGGAGGGATTTATGGGCCAATCTACCCACCACTTCCTTTGTAGCATGAACGCACCCTTGGGTTGGTTGTGTAAAAAGGAAACATGATTCTGGGTTAAAAACGGGGCCGGTTGCAAGACACGAGGAAACCGACAGCTTGGCCGTGCAAGCAGGTGAACTTGCTGCATAGGTTGAAAAAATACTGTATTTACTCGAATATAATGCGCCACTGAGTCTAATGCGAATATAATGCGCCACTGAATCTCATAGATTTACTCAAATCTAATGCACCAGCGAACCTAATGCACACCCTATACTTATAAGCAAAATACTGTATTCACTCAACTCTAATGCGCCATCGAATCTAATGCACACCCTATACTTATAAGCAAAATACCGTATTTACTCAAATCTAATTAACCACCGAATCTAATGCACAACCTGATTTTGGAGACTGAATTTGGCTGGGAAAGGGTGAGTATTAGATTCGAGTAAATACAGTATTCGCACAACTGATTCCCCCCCCCACACTGATTTTTATGGGTATTTTAAACTAAAATACCCCCCTTGTTGTAGGGTGAAGATTTGTTTTGTAATGAGGAGGGCATCTCATTCATTATGCTCTGCCTCTCTTGAAACTAACTGTACAATCCAGAGTTACTACGGGCACATAAGAGACATTTACGGCAACTAGTTACGGCACCACCTAGTGAAAACCTATGGGAAATTCAAATTGCAATCCAGAGTAAATTGTTCTTATGTCAAAGCAAGGACTCCCCGTAGTTACTCTGGATTGTGCCCTAAATCTCTTGGTTCTTGGAAAATCCTTTTTGACGGCACCAAAGCTGTTGGCCACGTGTCAGGAAAAGCAGCGAGTCCTTTGTTTTAAAATAGTTTATAAACTGAGCCGTGCATGGAAAAAAATGCATAGATGTTTGTGTATTTGTTCCTACAAGAGATGGAAAAATGGTGAGCAATATCTCCCTTTTGTCAACTATTTGCAATGGGTTTGTAAATCAGGAACACACATGGAATGGCAGTTGAGAATCAAGGCAGTTGAGAATCAAGGCAGGGACCTCATGAACAACACTAGAAGGAATCATTGATTGATTGATTCCAACTTAAGACAGAATATTCCTCAGTCAATCTGCCCAGTACCCTTTTCATGGCATCCAGGTCAGCATCATCAGCCCATCCTGTGGCAAGGAGTTCTACAGGTGAATCACACGTTGGGTAAAACAACATTTTCTGTTCTAACCCTGTTAAAGCTTTGGTGCCACCTCTGGGTGTTTTCCACTTATTGGCCTCGAGGGAACAGGAACACGGTGCATAGGATCAGACAAACCAAAACAGATCCGAGATCCAGAACAGACAAACCAAAACAACTTTTATTTCTTGCATTTAAACAGAAAAGCACTGAACCGAGAGGGGGGGGGGGGAAGCGACTACATTAACAGGACCCTTTAACCCTTTGATGGGCTAAATCAGGCATCATGGATGGTGTCTCGTGTGGGCCACCCCGGCTATAGGATCTGAGACCTGGAGAGCTCAGAGCTGGAACAAAATGTTGGGAACCAGGGAGCAGGTGAGGCCCATCCACATTCAGATGTTTCACCATGCCATCTTCCACCACCATGGAGAACATGGAAGGAGGGGGCGAGAAGACAGAGGAGGGGAAGAGAGACCTCTCAGACCAAATGATATATCTAGAGGAGACCCAAGACCCTAGTACATATACAAAGAATCCTAGAGTTGAAAGGGCCCATTAGGTCATCTAGTCCAACCTCCTGCCTGTAGCAGGAATTCCTCTTAGAGCATCTCTGACAGGGCCTGGTGGAGCCTCTGCTTGAAGCCTTCTCTCTATCTATCTATCCTTCCATCCCTCCTATCTATCTATCCATCCATCCATTTCTCTCTTCCAACCATTCATCCAATCTATCTATCCATCCATCTATCCAATCTATCCTTCCATCCATCCATTCCATCAATCTATTCTTCCATCCCTTCTCTCTCTCTATCTATCCTTCCATCCCTCCTATCTATCCATCCATCCTTCCATCCATCCATTTCTCTCTTCCAACCATTCATCCAATCTATCTATCCTTCCATCCATTCCATCAATCTATTCTTCCACCCCTTCTCTCTCTCTATCTATCCTTCCATCCCTCCTATCTATCCATCCATCCTTCCATCCATCCATTCCTTCTAAATATCCATCCATGGGGTGGAGACCCAAGAAGGGAAAAAATCTAACTGGATGCCCCACAGACACACATTTACCTTTCCAAATTCTCCTGTGGGGTCTGCCAACATCCGCACCTGAGAAAAAGCAGCACATCCCACATTAAATCCCACTGCAGTTTTATATTGTCCTACCGACTGAGGCTGCATACATACACCAGACTTTGTCGTCACAACAGCCCTGCGAGGTAGGATCATTCAAGTGATCCTTTGGAGCTGCAGGGCCCAGGTCCCCAGCCATGGTCTGCAGCATCACAGAGGCATAAATGAAATTTATTATAGACTTTACCCTAGAGAGGTACCCTATGCACTTGATCCTACACTGGATAGCCATTAAAAATAGGCGCTTTATAATGGGAATAAAGAAAGTGTGTGTGATTTAATGGATCAAAATCAGCACGTTTCAATACAAATAATAAAGAGTGGACCAGTTTATCCCAGTATAAGATGGGTGCAGAGTCCAACTGGGAGAAATTGTCCCTACTGATTGCAAGGATACCCAGACGACAAACTTAAAGACACTTTCCTGGGAGTAAGACCCATTGAACATAATGGGGCTGATGTAGACATGGTTAGGATTGCGCTCCGAGTAAGCAGTGTGTCTGAATAGGACTCATTCTAGGTTTCTCCCAAGGAAGTCCAGGACTCAAGTCAGTAACTTAAGAAAGGGGGGTTTTATTATGGGATTAAAACTGAGCACATATAGATCATGAGCCAAACACTTTCCTGGGAGTAAGACCCATTGAACACAATGGGGCTTACTTCTGAGTAGACCTGGTCAGGATTATGCTTTCGATGTAATAAATTACGGCTGCAATCCTAAAGACACTTTACTGGGAGTAAGACCCATTGAACACAATAGGGCTTTCTTCTGAGTAGACATGGTCAGGATTGTGCTCTCGATGTAATAAATTACGGCTGCAATCCTGAAGATACTTTCCTGGGAGTAAGACCCATTGAACACAATGGGGCTTTCTTCTGAGTAGACATGGTCAGGATTGTGCTCTGAGTAAGCAGTGTGTCTGACTAGGCCGTATTCTACATACATACATTTCCTGTATGTACATACAGTGGTGCTTCCCATAAAGAGCTTAATTTGTTTTGGAGAAATGCTCTTTAAGTGAGACGCTCTTTAAGCAAAGCGGACTTTTCCATAGGAAACAATTGAAACTCAGACGATTGGTTCCAGAACCCAAAAAATATTCATATAAAAATATTTACTGTGGTGGGCGGAACGAAGAGATGAGTGGTGAGAGATAATTGGCCACCCTACCCATCACTCATGAAAGGAGTTGGTTTTGTCAAACGCCGATTGGCCTACAAGCATAGTGGGCGGGACAACAGAGAATGCAAGGAGAGGAATCATTGGCTGAGCCAACAGTCGCTCAGGAAAGGAACTTCATTTCCGAGCATTGACTGGCCGAGAAGCACGGTGGGCGGGGTGACACGGTGGGAGGAGGCGGGGCTTCCAAAAGGGTTGCAGTGTTCTGATTGGTCCAACTTCCCCCCTACGATCCGCGCCACAGGAATAGGGCGGGTTTATGACGTCATGCAGACATTCAGCTCCTATTGGTCAAGACGTTCGTGGGGGCTGGAGGAAACCTTGATTGACAGCGAAGTGAGTCAAGGATGCCTGGATAGCATAGACTAAAGAATAAGCCAGACTGACTCTTCCATGGCGCATTGGCGAGACACCCTGAGGCATAAATAGTCCTGTGGCAATGAGTTCCACAGGTTAATAACATGTTAAAGATTTGTTTTATCTAACTTAGGGAATTAAAATATTAATGTTTCATTAGTATTTATAACATAACCATATTAAGTTCATAATTTCAACTAAATATTAAATCATTGAGTATTTACTTGTGTGTTTGGCTACAATCCTATTGACACTTTCCTGGGAGTAAGCCCCATTGACTAGACTGGGACTTACTCCTGAGTAGACCCTTATAGCAGTGGGCCTTGAGGCTGTGACCCTCTCCCAGCTTTCCCATTGGACTAGACTGGGACTTACTCCTGAGTAGACCCTTATAGCAGTGGGCCTTGAGGCTGTGACCCTCTCCCAGCTTTCCCACTGGACTAGACTGGGACTTACTCCTGAGTAGACCCTTATAGCAGTGGGCCTTGAGGCTGTGACCCTCTCCCAGCTTTCCCATTGGACTAGACTGGGACTTACTCCTGAGTAGACCCTTAGAGGAGTGGGCCTTGAGGCTGTAACCAACTCCCAGCTTTCCCTTTTGACTAGAATGGGACTTACTCCTGAGTAGACCCTTCTAGGAGTAGGCCTTGAGGCTGTAACCAACTCCCAGCTTTCCCTTTTGACTAAACTGGGACTTGCTTCTGAGTAGACCCTTCTAGGAGTGGACCTTGATGTTGTTAATTTGCCATTTGGGACTTACTTCTGAGTAGACACACATTGGGATTGAGCTCTCTGTCTGCACTCAATGCGCAGCTCGACCTCATAGCTGCAATGCGCTCAATGTTGTACCACTAAAGTTGTAACTCTCAGTGTTGTAACACCCAGTAATGAAGAGTAATTGAGTCCATCGGGGAGCAAAATAACACAGTTTTAATACCCAACTCTTTAAATAACATCCTCTTTTCAAGTTTGGTTTGTTTTCCGTCAATAAATTCCAGCTTTAGCAATTAAAAACCACATATCAATTAGGAGCCTGAGGAGGAAGAGGAGGAGGAGGAGGAGGAGGAAGAAAGGCACCCACAGTAGTGGGCCGACCAAACTGTGCAAGGGTAGGATTCTTGTGGCTTTCCTGGGAAATCACAGTGGATCCTCCTACATGATCCCCCCAAAACTTCACAGAATCCAGAAGCGGATCATATTGCCCCACTTGTGCCCACACTGGACACCCACACAGTGAATCTCTTTGTACGAAGCCAACACAGCAGTGCAATCCATAGGCATTTGACACCCACTAATGATATAGGATCTGAATCAGCAGCTCCCATCAGGTATCCCCCTATTTAATTGATCACCAAGGACTATATAGGGTTGCCATAATTCTATTCCACAAAATCCTATTTGCTAGTATGTGAACACAATCTCCAAAAATTGGGATTGTGCCTCTTTTTCGGGATGTATGGCAACCACAGGGCTATAGAAACAAGGGGAATAGTTGAGCACTTGCTGCCCCCCATATATTACACTGGCTCTGTGAGTCACCACAATTGTGGCCCTGAAAATGTACATACAAAAGGGTTGCCATATGGGTTGCATAGGGTTGCCATATGCCATCTTGAAAATGTGCACATCATAGGGTTGCCGTATATCCCCCAAAACAGGGACAATCCCGATTTGGGGGGATTGTATTCACATAGCGGCAAATGGGACCGAAAGTCCTGTCCCGATTTTGTGGAAGAAGATTATGGCAAGCCCCAAACTCTGGTCCCCCAGTTGGGGGCTTGAAAATGGTGTACATCATGCTCAAACCCCCATAAATGAGAATAGTTTGGGAAAGATGCGTCTCATTCATTCTGAAAGCTCCAGCTCACCCCACAGTGCCAATGGGACTGATGGGAGTCCCAATGGATCTACTCTCTTAAAAAAGGAACCTCAACTGTACCCAAATTATACCCCACTCTAAGGCTGCAATCCTAAAGACACTTTCCTGGGAGTAAGAAGCATTGAACACAATGGGGCTTTCTTTTCAGTAGACATGATTGGGATGGTGCTCTAAACCATACAATGGCTGCAATCATATAGACGCTTTCCTGGGAGTAAGACGCATTGAACACAATGGGGCTTACTTTTCAGTAGACATGATTGGGATGGTGCTCTAAACCATACAATGGCTGCAATCATAAAGACGCTTTCCTGGGAGTAAGACGCATTGAACACAATGGGGCTTTCTTTTCAGTAGACATGATTGGGATGGTGCTCTAAACCATACAATGGCTGCAATCATAAAGACGCTTTCCTGGGAGTAAGACGCATTGAACACAATGGGGCTTACTTTTCAGTAGACATGGTTAGGATTGCATACCATACTATGGTATGCATACTATGCATAGTATATACTATGTATATACTACATATACTACTACATAGTATGTACTATAGTATATATACTATGCATACTATACTACGCATACCATACTATGGTATCTAAACCATGCCCCAATCTATGGAGTCTCCCTGGGAGGTAATGAACTGACATCTCCTGCCACCTAACTGTAGTATGTTAGGTGCCACCAACTCATTGGACAAGCACATGCATGCGCACACACACGTGTGCGCGTACACACAGACACACAAAGAGACAACCAACCCCAACCATTCCAGCCACAGTCATCCAGTCTCACCCATTCTGGACACAACTCATGCACTCCGATGCCTCCCCCCCAATAAAGTGTGGTCAGAATAAAGTGTGGACCCCTGCAAGAGGGTCAGATTCCCAAAGTGCCCCCCCGCAAAGACCATTAAATTAAAGCTGAAGTGCAAAGGAAGGGATGCCCGTTGCGCACCCCACGGCGAACGATTGTCTTCACAGCAAAGGCTGGATAGGGCCTTTGCCCCTACCCAACCTCGCTATAGGGGGAGATGGCTAATGGGATGAAGAGGAGGGAAAGGGGGAGCGAGGAAGCATCTAAGCAGGCACAAAGTGTAAGCCATGAAAGACCGCAAATCCTTCCGACTGGCTCATGGTCACAATTATTGCAAGGTATCTCAGGCGGTGCCGGCCCAAGTTGGGGATGAAGTCGTACCCCCCTCTTGGTGCACAGCTAAGTCTCAGGAAGAAATCAGGAGCAAATAAGGCCCCAGAGCCAACTCAGTGTAGGTCCAGTGTATGCCACAGCAGCGGAGGTGGGCAAGGAAGCCGTGGCCTTCCCACCCCACATGCCAGAACATGCCCTCCGATTTAACGGCGACCCTCAGTTCCTAGAAGCCGTGGATCACAGCTGGCTGTTTCTTTCTGCAAAGGTCCACCATGTGGCCAGACCGTCTTCGGGACCATCTTCAGATCTGTGGGACTCTCAGTAGCTGCTCTCGTGACCCGTCAGGATGTAGAGATTGCTTTGCGCCGTGGGATTGTCCGTGGGGGTGCTCTCCAAGATGATGTCTCTGGGGGGGACAATGAGAACACAGTCTGCAATCCTAAAGACACTTTCCTGGGAGTAAGACCCAGTGAACACAATGGGGCTTACTTTGGAGTAGACATGATTAGGATTGTGCTCACAGTCATGGCTCTAGAGCACTCGATCCAGAGAAGCGGGATTGCCAACACAACCTAAGGTTTCAAATTCAGACTCTCTCCCAAGCGTCCTCAAAGATGCTGCATGCTTAGGGTTGCCATATGTTCCCCAAAACAGGGACAATCCCAATTTGGGGGGACTGTGTTCACATACTGGCAAATGGGACCAAGGGTCCTGTCCTGATTTTGGCAACCCTATAGCAACCCTATGCATGCTTGAACCTGGGGGCTTCTCCAAGCAACAGCCCCTACTGTTACTTATGGAAATATCGGGGTGGGGAGTCCTTGTGCAAGGTATTTTCATGGTGCACTTCTCCTCAAACAACCTCACCTGTGGGCTCCTAAGACCCGAAACACCCTGGACTTGTCTGTGATCTCTTGGGTCACCTGTTGGGGAAGGAGAGGAACAGATTAAGAACACAATACTAACCATGTCTACTCAAAAGTAAGCCCCATTGTGTTCAGTGGGTCCTGTCCTGATTTTGTGGAAGAGAATTATAGCAACCCTATTCCCAGCAGCCAGGATCATGGCCAGCTGTTTATTTCTACAACAGTCCACCATGAAGTCAGACCATATCCGGGAAGAAGGTCACCCTTCCCAGAGGTGATGAGCCTTGCCGGGGATCGAAGTCAGAAGCATTTGCTTGCAAGTTTGGGGCCACTGAGCCACGAGAGCTGCATGATTCCTCTCCTGATCTCCACCCTTCCTCTTCTGCTTCGTTCCTTTGTTCTGCTCAAATGCAGAGAGCGCTACCGAATCGGGGCCAGAGGAAATGAGTTCAGCCACATTCTCTCGACGCAACACCCGGAAAAGTGGGGCTGCACCACTTTATATGATCATTCCAGGGAGGCTCGACTCACCTCTTTGGATTCCAGGCTCCGTCCTTGCATGCCGTGTTTCCAGAAGGCCAGGACGCTGTCTTGAAGGCACACTGTAGGGGGGGGGGGGGTGGCAAAGAGGGTGAGACATCAAGCATGTGGATGCCCATCTGAACCACAGGCTGGATTCATTCACATGTGCACATGGTGGGGCAGTTGTAGGAAGTGCAATTCCCAGGTGTTTGGTCCCCCTATGCTGCTGCCCTCTATGGCCTATAGATCCCCTATAGGACCTCCTATTGTCTGATGCCCCCTATGGCCATCAGGGGCAAATCACGACTCGACAAATCTTCTAAAATAGGTGGTGGTGGGTGTGAGTTCTGCCATTTCCTAGAATGAAGCCCTTCCGCCCAAACCTGCTTTCACTTCCCCCGTTGCCGCCCATGTCTTTCTCTTGAGAATCGTGAGCCCCCCAAAATCAGGATTCTCCCTTCTGAAAAAAAAAACTCGGTTTATGGGGTGAAAAACATGCAAGAGGAAAAAAAAAACAAACCCCACATACCGATGGTCTCGATGGGGAAGTTGAAGCTGAGCTCCGGCGCCAGGGCTCCCTGGGGTGCTCCACGCAGGGTCACCACCTTCACGCAGCCTGCCAGGGGTGCAAAACAGAAGATGATGAAAAGGGAAAGCGGCCGACAAGGGAGATGCAGCAATCCAGGGAAGAGACGTGCAACTTGGACTTACGTTCAAAGCACACCAGGATAGTGTCTCGATCCATCTGAGTCACGTGACTGGCCATGACAAGGGGTCGGCCTGCAAGGAGACCAAGTGCAGGGTGTGAGACCAGGTCAGATCTCCAGCAGATATGTCATATATGGTCACCCAGAGGGTAGGAGCAACTCTCGGGCAATTTAGTGTCGGATGCAGAGGAAATGAGGGGATCCCTTCCTTTTTGCAAGATAACTGTGGCCAGCCTGAAAGGCACGTGGCATGCAAGGCACATGGTCTAGGCCAGTGGTGGCAAACCTATGGCACGTGTGCCAGAGCGGGCACTCAGAGCCCTATCTGCTGGCACATAGCCAGAGCACCCCTAAATGACCACAAGTGGACATGCCTAGAGCTCTGGGTATGAGTGCTGGGTACCGGCGCTCGGTCGGGTCTGCTCCAAAGAGGAGCAGCCAGTTCCTCTTTGGAGCAGACTTGTCTCATGGCACCAGTGCCTAGCGTGGGCACGCACATTAGGCCAGGAGTGTGCCGAGCCCAGTGCGTATGCCCAAGTTCTGGGCAGAGGTGCACTCTGCTCAGAAGAGGAGCACCCTGCTCCTTTGGAGCAAAACAGGCCAGTGTACAGCATGCACGCCTGGAACTCCAGTCATGCCCAATAGGCTCAAGGTGCTCATGGCGCAATGTGCATACCTAGAGTTCCAAGCATGCACGCTGGGCACCTGTGCCATCGGTTGGCACTCGGTGCCAAAAAGGTTTACCATAACTGGTCTAGGCATTGCAGACATTCCAGGTTCAGCAGGGAGAGTCAGACCACTGGAGCAGCACCCACAGTTCAGCCCCACCCTCTACACATGTCAAGCACCATCCCAGTGGTGTACCAATGGCCTTATTTAATCAAATCTAATGCACCATCGAATCGAATACACACTGAATCAAATGCACTTGCAAATCTAATGCACCATCGAATCAAATGTGCACCCCAATTTTGAATGCGCACCCTGATTAAATTCCACTGAGAAGACACACATTATATTCTAGTACATTTGGGAGCAGCTACCATATTCACTCAAATCTAATGCATTATCAACTCTAATGCACACCCTCATATTGGAGATTGAATTTGGCTGGAAAAGGTGCACATTATATTCTAGTAGACATACTATATTTACTCGAATCTAATGCATCATCGAATCTAACGCACACCCGACATTTATATTCAAAATACCATATAAACCAAAATCGAATTAACCATCAAATCTAATGCGCACCCTGATTTTGGAGACTGAATTTGGCTGGAAAAGGTGAACATTAGATGAAATATAGTAGTAGCAGCTCCCATATTCACTCGAATGTGATGTACCATCAACTCTAACGTGCACTCCAATATCGGAGACTAAATTTGGCTGGAAAAGGTGCACATTAGATTCTAGTACAGTAGTCTTCAAAGGGGGGTCGGGACCCCTTGGGGAATGGCGACATCAGGTCAGGGGGGGTCGCAAGAGGGTGGGATCTACCTTCTTGAAATCTGGCACTGGGCTTTCCTGGGAGTAAGTCTCACTGAGCACAATGGGACTTACTTCCAAGTAGACATGGAGGAACATCCCAGTAAGTTTGACAGGGGGTCCCAGACTGATTATAAATTTGGAGTGGGCTGAAATAAGTGAATACCACTGTTCAAGTACATATAGCAGCTAATTTCTAATGTGCCATCAAATCTAATGCGCACCCTGATATCTGAGACAACATTCGGCTGAAAAAGGTGTACATTATAGTCCACATGGTAGCAGCTACCAAATGTACTCAAATGTATAGCACACCCTGTTTTACTCAAATCTAATGCAGACCCTGATACTGGAGACTAAATTTGGCTGGAAAAGGTGCACATTAGATTCAAGGAAATATAGTATTAACCATAGGGTTTGAGTAGGGAGGGGAGCCTGCACCTCCATGCATCCATTTCCCCTTCCGGCCAAGCTCCGTTCTTACCGGAAGGGCTTGAGGTGCTGAGTCCGGTGCTGAGCGAGAGGGTGCTGAAGTGCAGCTCAGCCCCAGGCAAGTCGCTGCCAGTGACCCCCCAGCACACTTGCGGGTATTCCTCCATCTCCACTACCAGCAGCTCAAACAACGTCAGCGGGTCCGGCGGGGTTACGGAGACATGCTGCGGAGGAAGAAGAGGGTACGGTCTCCGCACAGTGGCTCTTTGCAGCCAGATCAACCAAGACAGAAGAACGTGGGGGGCACACCGTAAAGGAAAGTGGAGGGCAGCATTTGGCCCACTGACTCCAGAAGGGTACCACCCCACACCGACCACCCCACACAGACCACACCGACCCCACACCGACCCCACCCCAACCCCACCTACCTTCAGCAGCATGAACTTCTGCAAGGGTTCGTACCACTGCAGGAGAGCCAGGCTGGAGGGAAGCGCGGCACATAGGAAGGTGCTCCCCGAGTACGGATTGCGCACTGTGACATGGAAAGGCAACATCGAGCACAATTGTAACCATGTCTACTCAAAAGTAAGTCCCATTGTGTTCAATGGGTCTTACTTCCAGGAAAGTGTCTTTAGGATTGCAGCCATCATCCATAGGAGTATCCTGTGGTATTCAGGGAGAAGCCTCTTTTGCAGTCCACCCAAACCCATAAGCTTGTCCCCCTTTTATGCATCACTGAATCCCAACGTTCAGGCCTTGGAGATCATCCTTGCTAAGGATTTCTTTCATTACCCCCCAAAATAACAAATATTGCAATCCTAAAGACACTTTCCTGGGAGTAAGACCCCTTGAACATAATGGGGCTTACTTTGGAGTAGACATTGTGTTGAGATTGTGGTTAAGATTGTGTTGAGGAGCTTATAAGGGGCATTTCCAACAGGATAATGAATACACAATTTTATCTTTATCTATCTATCTATCTATCTATCTATCTATCTATCTATCTATCTATCTATCTATCTATCTATCTGTCTGTCTGTCTGTCTTGTCTTGTCTTGTCTTGTCTTGTCTTGTTTGTCTGTCTGTCCCTCACTTCCCTATCTATCTGTGTGTCTGTCTGTGTGTCTGTCAAGTCCAGAACTCTGGTTGTGGGAGGATTTAGGGTTTCCGGTATAGGTGGGGGTATGCGCAACTGCTGGATATGTCACTTTAACAGTACTCTTTGGAGAGGCTCCTTCCATGTATCCCCCTTTTTTGTCCTCACAACAACCCTGTGGGGTAGGGAATTGTCCTCACAATGACCCTGTGAGGTAGGGAGTTGCTCTATTAGCACTCATAGAACTCTTCCCGGTGGAATCCTTCGCAGCGCGGTCATCATTTGCCCCAATAAACCCGCAAAGGGGTGGACACGCACTTCTTGGACACGTGTCCAACAGTGGGTGGACACACACTTCTTATCCAGGATTTGGAAAGCCCATCATAGAGCTTTTGAGGGTTCAAGTGGAGTTGAATCTGGCTCAATGTGGGTCCAGGGGACCCCATAAAGCCAGATCCGTGGATATAAAATATGTGGATAAACAGGCTCCATCTGTATAGTGCCCATTTTTATGGGGTCTAGAACAGCACTAAAGATTGGGAATACCCCCCACAACGAGGACAGATGAGGCACACTCACCGACACGGCACTTCAAACAACCTTTGGTGTCCGCTATCTTGGCTGACAGTGCAAATTTCCTGCCGAAAGAAAAATATTTTTTTATGACAGAGGGAAGGGAATAAAGAAGGCAAAAAGCAACAGCCTACTCTCAGCTCTCCGCACCTCCTGCCATTCACCCTTATGAGCACCCCTCTATTTTTCTAACACAACAGGGTTGTGAGTCCCAACACAAGGTTCCCATGGCTAGTCTCATAAGATCATGAGGTCACATGGCAGTTGATCTCAAAAGAGTGTTTCTGGGGATGTGCAGAGTTTCGAGCTGGACTCATGCCAGTGCCAAGGGAGTCTTGGATTACCCTCTGCTATGCATAACCTAGAGTCATGGTGACACCCGCCAGCAGATGATGGATCAAAGACCTTCTTTCTTTCCTTCCTTCCTTCCTTCCTTCCTTCCTTCCTTCCTTCCCTCCTTCCTTCCTTCCATCCATCCATCCATCCATCCATCCATCCATCCATCCATCCATCCATCCATCCATCCACCCACCCACCCACCCAATCTATCTATCTATCTATCTATCTATCTATCTATCTATCTATCTATCTATCTATCTATCTATCTATCTATCTGTAAAGTGATGTCATCCCCCTTCCACCCTCTTTCCCACCCCTCACCTCTCCCCACCTAGGGATGATTCGCTCCGTCAACCGGTTGGTGGCGATGGAAAGGGGAACCTGCCGTTTCTGGAGCAGACGCCGTTGCTCAAAGAGACCCAGGAGGTTGTGAGAGGAGATCTGCGAAGACTTTCCTGCAAGTGGGGAGATTTAGGGGGTGGGGGAGAAACAGTAGAAGATACCCATTTGAGACCTATAGACCTTGCTTTACCTCCTACTTCTTGCACCCCAAAGCACTTGTCCTCCCCACAAGTTCCTTTTAGGGTTGCCATATGTCCTGAAAAACAGGGACAACCCAAATTGGGGGGGATCGTTTTGTGGGTCCCGGTTTTGTGAACGAGAATCATGACAATCCTACTGATTGTCCCCATTAACTGTCGTGTGCCAGCCATGGCTCTTCCTGGTTTGAAGGGAAGTGCGGAGGAGAAGAGAGACACTCTAGCCCACCACTCTCCTCCACTTATTCACTCCTCCTCTTCAAATGCAACATACTGGAAGGAGGACAAGCGGAGGAGACAAATATGGACCCCATGCCCACACCCATGTGGATGTACTCACCAGCCAACGTCAGTAGTACGTTATTCATACAGTAGACCCATAAGCATCTGTGCGGAAGGAGCTGATGGGACAAGAAGAGAGATTAGAGACCACCTGCACCTGTTGGACACCCACCCGTGCTGATGCTAGGGAGCCACCCAGGCTCACCTTTTCCAGTGTATCTTCATGGAGCTCATGCAGATTGAGGGTGTAGATGCCTTCCTCGGCTCCCACCACCAGGTACAGATCTGTAGGGTGGAAGAAGAGGAAAAGGAAATTGAAGTCTCCTTCTCGGCATCCAGAATTACATGCCGTTACAACAGAATCACAGCATCGTAGATTTGGAAAGGACCTACAAGGTCATCTAGACCACCCTCTGCTCTTCCAAGAGCATCTCTGACAAGTGCTTGTAGAGCCTCTGCTTGAAGATTCCCAATAAGGGAGAGTCTATCACCACCCGCTGGCAATCTATTCCACTCTTTCAAAGGATTTTTAAAGCCATGAGGCCATTCATAGAAATGGGAATGGGTTACACCCCAATTGGCTGCCCGTCTTATTGTCCTCCTACCCTGTGTGCCCCATTACACATCACCGGGTTCAAAAGGGATGCAGCAGTTCCTGGGGAACCGGGCAGAATCAATGGGGTAAAACCATACCTAGAGTCTCGGGGTGAACCCATGTTGTTGCCGAGTTAATCTTCAGGGGGCAGCCGTTGAACACTTTGGAGAAACAGGCTCCCATCTAGGAGGAAAGGGAGAGCAGATCATAAGAGTGGGCAAAGGACCATTGAGGACCATTTTCTGTGTCCCCCACTACGATGTCCTTTGCTATGGGCTCCCTCAGCCCCCCCCCCCCATTTTCCATAGGTACTCCCCGAAACATGCATAAAAAGCTGGTGCAATGGCCAAGATGCTGGGCTTGCCCCATTTGCTAAATGGGGATAAATACTATTGATCAGTGCAATCCTAACACCTGGTTAGGCTGGCACAAATCCCTTGCTGGCCTGGGGATGTCACAAAAGTGTCATCTGCACCACTTAAGCCAGTGCACAGACATGCACCGGGTTACACCCCAATGCCTCCCCATGTCACCTAGCTGCACTGGCCTAAATTGGTTAGGATAGCACCCTAAGGCTACAAATCCAGAATAACTACGGGTCCTTTTACACCGACATAGTTATGGTGCCACCTATGGGAAACCTATGGGAAATGCATAGAGCAATAAAGAGTAAGGCTACAATCCAGAGTAACCACGGGACCTTTTACACCGACGTAGTTATGGTGCCACCTATGGGAAACCTATGGGAAATACATAGAGCAATAAAGAGTAAGGCTACAATTCAGAGTAACTACGGGACCTTTTACACCGATGTAGTTATGGTGCCACCTATGGAAAATGCATAGAACAATCCAGAGTAAGCCTACAATCCAGAGTAATTATGGGACCTTTTACACCGATGTAATTATGGTGCCATCTATGGGAAACCTATGGGAAATGCGTAGAGCAATCCAGAGTAAGTGCCTTTTACGTCTTGCTGTACTTACTCTGGATTGTAGTTTAACTGTCCTAACACATCTGTTGCAAGGAGTACATCAAAACAATACATTTAAAAGGCACACTCAGAAGATGCTGGAAAAGCGCCAACCCCCCCCCCTCATTTTTTTTGCACCCCCACCTCATGCTGCCAGTAAAGATACGAATGGAACTTACGTGGACTTTCGGCGTGGGGGGCAACCCGTGGCAGAGTAGTCTCTATGTGGGGCAGAACAAAAAACAGACATCAGGACAACATGGAAAGGTTGCTTTAAGGTCCCAAAAATCTGGTTCCCTTACCCTTCTCTACACAGCACATCCCTCCCCTTTAACCTGGGGAACTCACTGCCACTGGGAAAAAGAAACCAACTAGGAGGATCAAGATAAGCTGGTTGGAGAAGCTCCTTTCGTTGGTAGCTAGTCGTCCCCACCTGTTGCACACACGCACCTTCCAGATTTGGGAATGGATCCCAAAAGTGCCCGTTACCCCTACCACTTCCCTGTAATTTTAAGCTGATGAGATTTATATTTACTCAAATCCAACCTCACCTTTCCCAGTCAAATTCAGTGTCCAAAATCAGTGTGTGCATTACATTCGAGTAAATACGGGTATGATCCATAAACCCAGATGTGTCATCCTGGCACGTTCACCCAGTGACAGAGGATCGACTTTCTAAGCAAAATATTCCTGATCGTCTCAAGCCAGGCATGGAAAAACCCTTCTCCATCCCCCCAAATGAACCCCATCTTTGTTGTGGGGCATTCCTCCAGTACTTACAGTAGCCTCTTCCTTCCTCTTCATCGTGGCCCACTCAGTAGAGAGGAGAGAGTCTGCCAGTTTGGGGGAGCCAGAGGTATTGGGGGCATCAGATAATTCTGTCTTGCCTGCAGATGTAGAATAAAGTTTGCACCCCAAAAAAGAGGTCAGGAACAGAACCCCTCTTCTGGGTCCTTACTGGCCAGATCCTCCATGCCCTCCTCTCACAAACAAGAAATTTTCGGATCTGTTCCCCATGTTCAGTACAACCACCACCTTTCCTGGCAGGTGGGCCAAGGGGAGCCAATCCCCGACTGAGGAGCTGGATTGGGACCAGCATTTGGCTGGGAGGGTGCACTGCGGGAGATGGTGTGTATTGGGGGGGTTGCCCATGGGGGTTGATGTGCTTGGGGGATTGGTGCACATGGGGGATCGGTGCGCATGGGGGGTCAGTGCACATGGGGGGGTTGGTGTGCATGGGGGGATGCTGCTGCACATGGGGGAATGGTGCACATGGGGGATTGATGGGCATGGGGGTTTCGTGCACATGGATGTTGATGCGCGGGAGGGATGTTGTGCATGGTGGGATGTTTCTGCACGTGGGAGGATGTTGCTGCACATGGAGAATTGATGCGCAAGGGGAGTTGAGGCGCAATGGGTTACAGTGTATGTGGGGGCTTTTTACTCCCACAACGCGGGTACTTTTCTCTAGTAAAATAAAAGCAACAAATGCAAAATTGGGTGGGAGGCATTCTCCGCCCCATGGAGAAGAACCACCATCACAGGAAAGGTGAACAGACTCACCCACCCATGGATCCAGTTTCCTCCCTACCCCTCCATCCCATTACCTGGCACAGCCTGGCTTTGAGGGCACTCGGGGTCTGGCAATTCAAAGCCCCCTTCTTGTTCCCAGGGGGCTTTGTAGGCCAACTCCAAGTTGAGGAAGTCCCAAAAAGGTCCTCTCTTGATGGTGCCCATCTCATCTTCATCGGACCCACTCAGATGCTTCTCCTCGTGAGGCTGCAGATGGAACGGGAGAAACCAACTAAAACACGTCCGCAGTATGCACGGGTCGGATCCAGATGCCCACTATGAGTGAGTAGAACTCACTCACTCACTCACTAATTCTACTCACTATGAGTGAGTAGAGTGCCCACTATGGGGTCAGTAGAAAGGTGTGGGTGGAAGTAGGGTAAGAGGAACACACCTGCTGGGGTGGGCACGCTGGTCGGATGGTGAGGCTCCTGAAGGGTAACAAAAACATAAGAAGGAAAAACGTAAGTGAGGGTGGAAAAATATTCCCTAGAATATATAATATTATAATATATAAAATATAGAATATATATAATTGGAAAATATATCCAAGTATATTTGGAGTTTAATGCAAGGCAAACTGCTCAGTTTCAAAATGCGCCTGGAACGAACGAAGAGCAAGGTGTTCCTGAGCATGTGCAGAGCACCTTCCTCTCCTCACATAGGATGAAGTAACTAATGATGAAGTATCCCTTTCTTTTTTCCCAACTTAAAACCCCTACTCACTCTGGATTGCTCTATGCATTTCCCATAGGTGGCACCATAACTACGCTGGTGTAAAAGGTCCCGTAGTTACTCTGGATTATAGCCTTAGGGTGAAATCCAGAGTAATTATGGGGAGCCCTTGCTCTGGAGTAAGAACAAGTTACTCTGGATTGCAGTATGAATTTCCCATAGGTTTTCATGAGGTGCTTCCAATGAAATACAGGTAGATATTAAAATATAATATTAGACTGGCCCATGAGACAGGCCGGGCAGATTTCCCCATGTTCCATCAATCATCACAGGCCACAATCCTACACACTTTCCTAAGAGTAAGACCCATTGAACACAATGGGGCTTACTTTTGAGTAGACAAGGTTAGGATTGTGCTCTAAAGTGGACCCTGCCAGGAGTGGGAATAATGCTAAGAAAATGAATGTCATTAAGGTTGCAATCCTAAAGAGTATGGCTGCAATCCTAACCACATTTTCCTGGGAGTAAGTACTATAGAACACAGTGGGCTTACTTCCGAGTAGATATGCTTAGAATTGCACCTTATATTAGGTATTTTATATTAGAAATATTAAATATTGGAAATATTAGAAATAAGGAGATGCTCAACTATGAAATAAGTAGCCCATCCCTTTGCTCACCTCTCCTCAAGTGCTTCTTCCACTGACTGAAGGAGACTCCTGCGAAATCAAAAAAGGAAATATCAACAAGGGCTGCAATCCTAAAGACACTTTCCTGGGAGTAAGACCCTGTAGAACACAATGGGGCAGACCCTACAATCTACGGGAAGATGTAAGAGGCACTTACTCTGGATTGCTCTATGCATTTCCCATAGGTTTCCCATAGGCGGCACCATAACTATGTCGATGTAAAAGGTCCCGAAGTTACTCTGGATTGTAGCCTTACTTCTGAGTAGACATGATGAGGATTGTGCTCTGACCACATTTTTGTGTCGCACTCCTGGGTCTCTTTCCCATTTGACATACAGCTTCCTCCACAACCAGCTGTCATACCACCCTATTCTGATCTGCCCTACTCCTAACCCACACCCTCCCTAGAAGGGTTGCCACTTTGGAGGGGTTACTACGCCTCCGACAAGTGACCGTTTTTGACAGATGGTCATGGCTGGGTATGCCTACTGCAGTTGGCAGCTGCCAGATGGGCAAGGATTCAAGGCAAAGCAGGCAGGCAGGAAGGAAAGCAAAAAAGGAGGGGGGAATCCAACCCCAAGCAGCTGGGGAGGAAACCCATATTACAACTTTTCTCCCCAGTTATCACAAAGTAAGTAAGGATACAATCCAGAGTAACTACGGGACTTTTTACACTGACATAAGGCAAAATCCAGAGTAACTACAGGGAGTCCTTGTGCCGGTGTAAGAACAACTTACTCTGGATTCCAATATGAATTTCCCATAGGTTTTCACCAAGTGGTGCAGTAACTACGGGTGCACGTAAAGTCTCTTACCTGCTCCCATAGTTACTCTGGATTTGGGGGATAGTTACAGTGCCACCTCTGGGGAACCTATGGGAAATGCATAGAGCAATCCAGATTAAGTGCCTCTTACGTCTTCCTGTAGTTACTCTAGATTGTAGAGTATGTAATTCATTATTACGGTCTTCGACCAACACATACAGAAATATAATAACGAACAACTCAGAATCCTGTGAATATTAAATGTAGATAGAATATTTTAATAAAAGATCCTAATGGTTGACATTAAAATTATCATCAGACAACAGTAGGTATAAATTTACATGTTAAAAATTAGAAAAGATATTAAAATTGCAACCCAGAGTTAAGAGGACATGCCCTACAATCCAGAGTAACTACGTAAGAGTTACTTACGTAGTTGAAAGAGTTAAAAAGCAGGTAAGAGACATTTACGTTGATGTAGTTACAATACCACCTAGTGAAAAGCTATGGGAAATCCATATTGCAATCCAGAGTAAATTGTTCTTACATCGGAGCAAGGACTCCCCAATAGTATTCAAAAGTGCCTTTCTCTGAACCTTAATGGCAGAAACACAGAATTTGACTACAAAGACTCATCAAGTAGAATCACTTTGGAAGGGACCTAATAGGTCATCTAGTCCAACCCCCTGCCTGTAGAAGGATTTAGACAGACAGACAGACAGACAGACAGACACAGTGGTGGGCACTAACCGGTTTGGGCCAGATCGCCCGAACCGGTTGTTCGTTCTCCCCCCCCCCCTCGCCCCGCTACTGATCCGGTAGCTATGGGTGAGGCAGAAAACCGGCCGTACCGGTTTGGCAGCCAGCCCACCACTGCACTGCGCGTGAGCCAACCTTAGCGCATGCGCAGTGCATCTCCTCAAGAAGCTAGAGGAGTTGCACTGCGCTCGTGCCAACCTTAGTGCACGCACAGTGCGCCGGGTTGGGGCCCGTCCCTCGTCCCGCCCCTCACCCCGCCCACCCGCACCCACAACAAGCTAGAGTGGGTGGTGTGCCCTCCCTGGCCCCGCCCCTGGCCCTCCCCGGCCCTGATCCTCCCCGCCCCCTGACCCTGGCCTGCCCACTTCCGGCAATCTGGTTGTTGGGCCAGGCTGGGCCCACCACTGGATAGATAGATATGAAAGGGAGGGAGGGAGGGAGGGAGGGAGGGATGGATGGATGGATGGATGGATGGATGGGAGGGAGGGAGGGAGGGAGGAGGGAGGAGGGAGGGAAGGAGGGAAGGAAGGGAGGGAAGGAGGGAAGGAAGGAGGGAAGGAAGGGATGGAGGGATGGATAGATAGATATGGAAGGAAAAGACAGGCAGGCAGGCAGGTATGAAAGGGATGGATGGAAGGAAGGAAAGGAGGGAGGGAGGGATGGATGGATGGATAGATAGATAGGTTTGGTTGTTTGTTTGTTTATTGGCAAGTATGGATACCATACTTGGAATTTGGTTTCGACTAATAGCTACATACATACTAACACTAACCCAAAAACAACAAACAATAAATACATCAGAAGAACAGAAAAGGACATTATTTACTCTCTACTTAATACTCTCACAAAATGTTACTTACTCTCCATCTCCTAATAGGATCCACTTCTCGTCTTCCTCCTCCTTCTGTGAACAAACAGAACCCAGCTTAGGCTAAAAGTGTCTCCAACTGTCTTGGAGCCAGAATCGGGGCCGGTCCAAGGCTCCCCAGTGTCCAACACCAAACTCTACCCTTCACCTTACCCTGTGGCAAATTCGACACCGGCTCCACCACTCCCTGGACTTTAAAGGAAGGGGAAATTTCAGAGGAGTAGAGTGGTGGGCTAGACAGCATTGGAAAAGAGAATTGGACTAAAGAGTCAGAGATGCTCTAGCCCACCAAACTTTTCTGCTCCACATGAAAGAATATATTTTTTATTTTTATTTTTGGTCATTTTCCTTCTCCATACTCTGTCCTCTCATTTTATTCTCAAACCTACACACAGAGAGAACTTACCAGACTGCACCAAGGTTCCATTTCTTTCCTTAGTGGAGGTCCAAATTTTACCCGATTAACTACAAAGAAATATAAAATAAATCAAAATATGCTAAATATTATATATATTTATAATATATATTATATATATATATTTATTATATATATTTATTTCATATATATATATATATATATATATATATATATATATATATATATATATATATATATATATATATATATATAATAGCAATAGCGAAAAGCGTACCCGCGTTGTGGGAGTAAAATTCCACCATACACCATCCCCCCATGCACATCAATCCCCCACGCACATCAACCCCCATGCACATCCACCCCCATGTACAACATCCCCCATCTTCATCCATCCCATGCACATCAATCCCCTATGCACATCAAACTTCCATGTGCAAATCTCCAATGCACAACAACCCCCATGTGCAACATTCCCAAAGTGCAACATTCTCCATGTTGATCCCTCCAGCTCAATATCCCCCATGCGCAACATCCCCCATTCACAACTCCCCATGCACAACAACTCCCCATGTGCAACAACCTCCCATGAACAACATCTCCCCATGCACATCAGTCCCCCATGCTCATCAACCCCCCATGCGCAACCGTCCCCATGCACCAAATCCCCCAATGTGCAACAACCCCCCTTTGCATCATTCCCCCAGGCGCATCATCACACCATGCGCAACAACGCCAATGCGCAACATCCCCCATAATAATCTAACAATTCAAATAGAAAATGGACTTCAGATCAGTTACCCGCACATGATCCACCCAACCATGTGCCTGAGTCTGGCTGCAATCCTAAAGACACTTTCCTGGGAGTAAGACCCATTGAACTCAATGGGGCTTACTTTTGAGTAGACATACTTCGGACTGTGCTCTGCGTTTACACAAATACATCAAGCAGTAAGCGCAACTCACGCTGGATCTCCGCAAGGGTGCTATCCGCTTGCTCACACTGACTGTGTGAACGGATTCTGTCGGGGAAGACCTCATAACCCTAAGAGAGAAAACATCTATATTAAAATGCACATACATGTAACGCATGGGGGATGTTGCACATGGTGTGTTGATATGCATGGGTGTTTGATGCACACGGGGGGGGATGTTGTGACTGGGGGGTTGATGTTCAAAGGGGATTTGATGCGCATGGGGGAATGAATTGCATGGGGGAATGATGCGCATAGGGGATGTTGCGTATGGGGGTTGTTGTGCATGTTGGATTAGATTAGGACCAATCTGTAGAACCCAAAATTCTGCTCCGACACTCTATGGGTGCAATCCTGAGTAACTACGGGGAGTCCTTGCTCCGGTGTAAGAACAATTTGCTCTGGATTGCAATATGAATTTCCCATAGGTTTTCACTAGGTGATGCAGTAACTACGGGTGCATGTAAAGTCTCTTACGTGCTCCTGTAGTTACTCTGGATTGTAGGGTCTCAAAGAAGCCCCCCCTTGTGTGTCTCTCCCAACAATTTGTATTCCAAAGTTTAATAAAAGTAATTACCATAACTTTTTGTAAAAGTAATCAGCCTTCTGCTGATGCACTTCCCGTGCATGTGCCGATAATTAATAATTAATTAAAATAATGCACTTCACGTGCATGTGTCAATGTACTTCCCATGATGCACTAATGGTGCACTAATGCATGCATTACTGTGATGGATTAATGATGCACTTCCCAATTTTAAACCCTTTTTGTACGAAGGCCCTTCTTGATGAGCCTCCAGGTTGAGGCTGAGAAGTTTTTGCAATAGTGGCTCAGAGTTCCATATGCACAGGTGGCTCGTATAGAATGGAGGACAGTACAGGGTGATCATGTGACTGGATTTGTCCTCTTTTTTAGCCTTCTGTCTGTATGTCCTCCAAAAGGGCTTCATTGTCCTCCATTCTGGAACTTTTGCAACGGTGTGCAGGACCCCATCGTGTCATACGTCGCTGGATTCACATTGAAGAGCATATACATATATATATATATATATATATATATATATATATATATATATATATATATATTTTTCCCCCTGTCGGGATCGTACCTCAACATCCCCATCATCAAGGGTGGCGGATGCCAAGTCAGGATTTGTGGCTTTGTCCAACAGTTCAATCACCAGGTTGCAGGAAAGCAGCTGGCAAACAAAAGGGTGCTGCAGGAAAAGATAGAGAAACATTAAACTAATTAAAATAATTAAAATTAGATTCCTAACGGGGCCGTTCAGCAGTGCACTAGACCGCCAAGGGAGATGGTGGATCTTCAAGCACAGGCTCAACCAGCACCTGTCGGAGATACTCTAGGAGCATTTCCTGCTACAGGCAGGGGGTTGGACTAGATGACCCACTGGGTCCCTTCCCACTCTGGGATTCTATGATTCTATATATAATAATCATATATATGATATATAATACCATATATAAAATAATTTATTGCCATATTATTATATAACTCACTAGTGAAAGCGTACCTGTGTTGCGGGAGTAAAATTCCCCCGTATGCCTTCCCCCCCTTCACGGCGCAACATCCCCCCATGCGCAACATCCCCCATGAGTATCAACTCCTCATGAGCAACATCCCCCTCATGCGTAACATCCCCCATGCACATCATCTCCCCATGCGCAACAACCCCCCATGCGCAACAACCCCCATGCACAACAACCCCCATGCGCAACAACCCCTCATGCGCAATATTCCCCATGCGCATCATCTCCCCATGAGCATCAACCCCCATGCGTATCAACCCTCCATGCCAGTAAACTTTTTTAATTTAAAGACTTTTAAAATACGTGTGTGCACTAGATTTGATAGTACATTAGATTTTGGTAAACGCAGGTATATATCAGATATAGCCTCCTTCAGTCCTTGTAAGGAGGGTGGGATATAAATAAAATAGTAGTAGTAGTAGTAGTAGTAGTAGTAGTAGTAGTAGTAGTAGTAGTAGTAGTAGTAGTAGTAATAGTAGTAGTAGTAATAGGCAGTGGTGATAGCGACGGCAGCAGCATCACACCATCATCAAAAGGGCATTAAATTTTATCCAAGGATTTCTATCCTCATGTTGCGCATGGAGGGTTGATGCTCATGAGGAGATGATGCGCATGGGGGATGATGCTCATTCCACCAGTTTCACCCACCTGAAGGAGCTTTTCGGCCACAGGACGCTTCTTGGGGTTCCTGGTCAGGGCGAGTTTGAGGAAATTGTGAAAATCTGTGGACCTGGAGGGGGTAAAGGAGGGGGTCAAGGACAGGGTCAGCCCATGGAGGAGGCCAACTGAGCAACGGAAACAGACAAGGCACATTAGAGAGGATGCTCACTCCCTCTTCCAACCGAGGAAGAGGATGGGGAGCACAGGTAACCAATTCTTCCTCCCCCCTACGCATCACTGTATTCATTTATTTTGAATATTATTATTATTATTATTATTATTATTATTATTATTCCCTAACTAATTCATGAACTTTTTAATTAGAATAAAAATTACAAAATAAATATTAAAAAATTATAAAATGCAATAATTATAAAAATTATAATTACAAATCAGCATAAATACATTTTTAATTAAAACCAACCACTCCTAACATGTGCTAGATCATGTGCTAACATGTGGATCTAACATGTACTAGATCCAAAAGAACCTCTCATCTTCTCCCATGCATACAACTCCTTTAAGCAGATCCTTGCTGGGAAGGATAAGACCACAGAGACTTGCCCTACAATCCAGAGTAACTACAGGAGCACATAAGGGACATTTACGTGCACCTGTAGTTACTTTACCACCTAGTGAAAACCTATGGGAAATTCATATTGCAATCCAGAGTAAGTTGTTCTTACACCGAAGCAAGGACTCCCCATAGTTACTCTGGATTGTACCCCTTTGCTAGCGGTGAGCCACTACAATCGTTCAAATGCTTTTTGGTCATCATCACATCTGGCACAGGGCATGCCTTCTAACCCTACAATCCAGAGTAACTACAGGAAGATGTAAGAGGCACTTACTCTGGATTGCTCTATGCATTTCCCATAGGTTTCCCATAGGTGGCACTGTAACTATGTTGGTGTAAAAGCTCCCATAGTTACTCTGGCTTGTAGTCAAACCCTACAATCCAGAGTAACTATGGGACGATGTTAAGATGCACCTACTCTGGATTGCTCTATGCATTTCCCATAGGTGTCCCATAAGTGGCACCGTAATTATGTCAGTGTAAAAGGTCCTGTAGTTACTCTGGATTGTAGCCTAAGTTTCCAGCAGGAGTTTCCAGATCAGCCACCACACCTTCTGGCTCAGATGGCTCATGACATCTTCATCAGCTTCTCGTCTCCCATCCAAGAGCTGTCCAGGTTTTTCCCTGCTTAGCTTTCTTCGGCAACCCTTCACTCAACCGCCAGACCAATTCAGGCCAGCACAACTCACCCATTCCCTGTTCCCACGGTGGTGTGGGGAGGACAGCACATGTCTGTGCATTGGCCAACAACCCCCAGGAGTGGCACAGAACTTGTGTGACACCCCCAGGCCAGCACAGGACCTATGGGCACCATTTGGGGGGGGGGGTCTGTACTCACCAACATGCTTTGTCTTTCAACTTGGGGGGCTGGTAACTGCTTTTCGACAACATCATCAATGCCCTGGAAGCAAAGAGGGGGATATAGGTTGTTACCACTTTTTCGCTCACTGGCAATTTACGTACAATTAAATGCCGACTCTCTCCTGCCCTCCTATTGGTTGAATCGGCAATGATGTCACAGAATGTTCAGACACTGTACAAGGAATGTTGACACATTTAATTTTACTTTGATGCTTAATAATTAATTAATCAATTATCAATTATCAATCAGTTGTTGACCTCTGGTCAAGTCACAGACCCCTGAGGTTCAGCTTCCTGTGTCTCGCAGTGGCCCATCAGATAATACAGTTCAATCAATCAATCAATCAATCGATAATACAGTTTGATCAATCAATTAAGCAACCAACCAATTGATTGACTGATTGATTGATTCCCAGGATGTTGAGCATGAGGGGTTGATGCACATAGGGGAAAGTTGCGCATGGGGGTTTGATGCGTATGGGCGGACTGATGCACATAGGGGGACTGATGCACATGGGGGGTTGATGGACATAGGAGAAAGTTGAGCATGGGGTGAAGTTGTGCATGGGGGTTGATGCGCATGAGGGGTTGATGCACAGGGGGGAACTGATGCACATGGGGGGACTGATGTGGGATGCACATGGGGTGAAGTTGTGCATGGGGGCTGGTGCGCATGAGGGGTTGATGCACATGGGGGGACTGATGCACAATGGGGGACTGATGCACATGGGGGACTGATGTGGGATGCACATGGGGTGAAGTTGTGCATGGGGGCTGGTGCGCATGAGGGGTTGATGCACATGGGGGGACTGATGCACAATGGGGGACTGATGCACATGGGGGGACAACATGAGGGATGTTGCGCATGGGGGATGTTGCGCCGTGGGGGGATGGCGTACAGGGGATGTTCTTATGTTCAAAAACCAGCAAATGCAGTAAACAAATGAACAGAACACGGACAATTTTTACACCACCGAAACAGCCTCTTGTGGTTCTAGAAGATGCTCAACATGCGCCACTCCCATTAGAATCACAGTGGTATTCAAAGTGAGGTTCAGGACCCCTTTGCAGGTCCTTGCATGGGTCAGGTGGGTTGCAGTAGGGTGAGAGCCACCATCTTGGTATCAACACTGGGCTTTCCTGAGAGTAAGTCTCATTGAACAGAATGGGACTTACTACTGAGTAGACATGGAGGAGCATCCCGTTAAATTTGACAGGGGGTCTGGCACTTATTTTTAAGTTTGAAAGGGGGTGAAATGCCTGAATGCTGTCCTAGATATATCCAAAACTCAACCATTGGGGCCAAGTCAGCCAGCCTTACCAGACATGCAAGCCTGCAGCGTTTCCCATTGCGCAACCAGAAACCAGTCCACATATTTGAGATTCCCAATTTGAAATGCTAATAATAATAATTTGAAATGCTAATATCATTCCTGGATTTTCAGTTCCGGCTGCATGGCATCATTCGTGACTTTCCCAACCCAAACTGGCACAGTGACCCAGAAGTATGACCTGGTTATGGTGGCATAGCTAGAGGGGGGCAGAGCAGACAGTCTTGGAGGGCTCCTCCCCTTCAGAGCCGTTCCATGTAGGGGAGCAAAACAGAGCCATATACCATATTTACTCAAATATAACACTCACCTTTTCAAGCTGAATTTAGGCTACGATCCTAAAGACATTTTCCTGGGAGTAAAACCCATTGAGCACAATGGGGCTTACTTTTGAGTAGTCATGTTTAGGATTGTGCCCTCAGTCTCTAAAACCATGGTGCGCATTAGATTTGATGCTAATTGAGTCAATACAGTATTTTGGTTATAGGTATGGGGTGCGCATTATATTGGGTGGCACATTATATTTGAGTAAATACGCTAGGTTGGATATTAAGATTGATATTAAACTGTATTTTGTTATTATTAAACTGTATTATAATGATATTAAACTGTGTTATCATGGATCGCTGAGATTCAGCAATTGCTTCTTTATGTAGGTTTGAAGTTGAAGTTGCTCACAGCATTTGAAGTTGCTCACAGCAAGACGTTGAGCTGCAAACCCAGTTCAGATCTTTCCTCTGCAATAAATTTGTACTCATAGAATTCTAGCTGTTGTAAGCAATACCATTGGGGGGGGGGGTGCAGGTGTCCAAACCCCGGCCCAGGGGCCAAATGCAGCCCACAATGCGCCTCTAACCAGACCACCACCAGCCTCTGGTCCTGTCCCAATTTTGTGGAAGAAAATTATGGCCTTATTACTACTACTGCTATTACTACTACTACTACTACTACTACTACTACAATTGAGAGGCAAGCATCAGACTGGAAAAGTCACTGTCTTGACTGCTTTACTGGCTGAGGCTACAACCCTAAAGACGACAATTACTACTACTACTTCTACTACTATTGAGAGGCAAGCATCAGACTGGAAAAGTCTCTGTCTTGACTGCTTTACTGGCTGAGGATGCAATCCTAAAGACGACGATTACTACTACTACTCCTACTACTATTGAGAGGCAAGCATTAGACTGGTAAAGTCACCGTCTTGATTGTTTTACTGGCTGAGGCTGCAATCCTAAAGTCGTCGTCTACTACTACTACTACTACTACTACTACTATTGAGAGTCAAACATCAGACTGGAAAAGTCACTGTCTTGACTGCTTTACTGGCTGAGGCTACAACCCTAAAGACGACAATTACTACTACTACTTCTACTACTATTGAGAGGCAAGCATCAGACTGGGAAAATCACTGTCTTGACTGCTTTACTGGCTGAGGATGCAATCCTAAAGACGACGATAACTACTACTACTCCTACTACTATTGAGAGGCAAGCATTAGACTGGTAAAGTCACCGTCTTGATTGCTTTACTGGCTGAGGCTGCAATCCTAAAGACTACTACTACTTCTACTACTACTACTACTACTACTACTACTACTACTACTACTACTACTACTGAAAGGCAAGCATCAGACTGGAAAAGTCACCGACTTGACTGTTTTACTGGCTGAGGCTGCAATTCTAAAGACACTTTCCAAGGAGTAAGATCCATTGAACACAATGGGGCTTACTTTTGAGTAGATGTGGTTAGGAATGTGCTCTGAGAGATTTAAAAATCTGATCAACTGTGCCAGGCTGATTCTGGGCATCCTTGCAAGGAGGGTGAGGTTGCCAACTTATGCTATGCCCCCACCCTAACACCCCCCCACCCCAGCCAGAAGTCTCCTCACTTCATAGGGTGCAGGTCAAAGAGAGGCGGCTGCAGTTCGGCAAGCTCTATGGCCGTGATGCCAAGCGCCCAGATATCGCACAGCTGGTTGTAGCCTCCCTTCTTCTCCACGGCGGCCACTTCGGGTGCCATCCTGTGGAAGAGCCAAAGATGGTGAGCTCAGGAAGAAACGGACAGACAGATGTACAGCCACGCTGACGTCTAATTTTTCCACTGGGTGAGGATGCTATTGAGAAATCCAAGTGTTGCTGCCAACCACATCTGATGCCAACCGCGTTGGTCAGGCACCGACTGGCAGCAGTTTAAAACTGAGATCTTTCCAGTCTTAGGTGCCGACGCCAAGGGGAGGTGGTCCACAAGACCCTTAGAAGTGGTCTGCCAAGTTTCAGGGGGAAAAATAGTTTCAGGGGAAAAATAGTGCCTTTGATCACTTCCAGCACTTATCAAGCGAGTGATGGAGTGAACATGAGGAATTTTCTGCACTGAAAACACTATCACCACCACTTCCCTTTATCTTACCCGCTAATGGACACCAGGGATCTGACTAGCTTGGAAACTGCAAAGTGGGTGCATTGCCGGGGGGTTGGATCTGATCCTGGAGATCCCTTCCACCTCCGATTTTAGGATTATTGTCGTCTGACATAAGGAGGAATCATAGAATTGGAAGGGATCCAGTGGATCATCGAGTCCAACCCCCTGCCTGTAGCAGGAGATCCTCGACTTGTGGGGACTTGGGTGTCGAACCCTGGCCTGCTCTTGTAGTGTCTTAACCACTTGCACCACCACCACCACCACCACCACCACTACTACTACTACTACTACTACTACTACTACTACTACGAATCATAGAATCCTAGAGTTGGAAGGGACCCTATGGATCATCTAGTCCAATCCCCCTGCTTGTAGCAGGAGATTCTTGTCTTGTGGGGTCCCGAGTCTTGAACCCTGGCCTGCTGGTTAACAGGCACAGCGTCTTCACCACTGGAGAGCCCCTTCCCCCAGGGTGACCACATGCCCAAACCTAAAAAGGAGGACAAGGTCTTGGATTTGTTTCAGCCTTGCCTTTCCAGTGGACCATGGCACATTTGCCTACTCATGAGTAAAGCCACAATATTAGGCACTTTGAATTTCCCATAGAGCTCAATGCATACATTTGATTTTTAATTTTTTGGCCATAAAGTTTGATAGGAAGGTGTTATTTCCAAACTGATTTTTGCATTGGATTCTGCTCTTCAATACGAATCCAACAACATATGACATGATGGGGTCCTGCACACCATTGCATAGTTCCAAAATGAAGCCAAAATAGAGGACAATGAAGCCCTTTTGGAGGACACCCGGACAGGAGGCTAAAAAAGAGGGTAAGTCTGGAAAAATCTGGTCATATGTTCACCCTGCTTTCACCTCCTATTTTAGGATTATTTCCATCTGACTTAAGGAGAAACCCTAAATATAAGAACCCTTCCCCCTTAATATCTATGTGACCCTAAAAAGCCAGAACATCTTTGGAGCAGGGAGAATACAGTATAAAGGGCAGCTCCGCTACATATGAAACGGAGCAGTCAAAGATAACACAATGCAAGGAAACGGATATCAAAAGTCCAACAACCCCTTTAAGATTGGGGCGCACAACAGCATTACCAATAAGGGGTTCCAATGAAGGATTTCCTCTTGGCCACAGATGCCGTCAGTTCTGCAGAGACCCCAAAATCCGCTGCAGGAGAGAAAGATAAGAAAATGCAGCCATTTATGCATTCCGTACATGTGCCTACTGGTGGTGGCGTAGCTATGGGGGTGCTCAGTCCGTCTTGGAAGGAGCCACCCCACAGTCGGCAAGGCACCCTCCCCTTTGGAGCCACTCCAGATCGTATGGCTTGGTTTTGTTGGAATGGCTCCAAAGGGGGAGGTCCTCGCATGCCACAAGGCGGCTCCCTTCAAGACAGACTGCGCCATCCCCTTTTGCTACGCCACCGACTACAGGCGTTCTGTCTACACATTGTGTCTATGCGTGAAAAGATACTGTATTTAACGCTCACCTTATTCACATTCATTTACTTGAACTCGAATTTACTCGAATCTAATGCACCATCAAATCTAATACACACCCCATACTTATAATAAAAATGTTTTCTTTACTTAACCATCAAATCTAATGCACACCCTGATTTTGGAGACGAGCCCTACAATCCAGAGTAACTACGGGAAGACGTAAGAGGCACTTACTCTGGACTGCTCTATGCATTTGTGTTCAATAGGTGGCACCCTAACTATGTTGGTGTAAAAGGTCCCGTAGTTACTCTGGATTGTAGCCTAAGAGCACAATCCTAACCATGTCTACTCAAAAGTAAGCCTAATTGTGTTCAATGGGTTTTGCTCCCAGGAAAGTGTCTTTAGGATTGCAGTCTACTTTAAATTTGGCTGGGAAAGGTCAACATCAGATTCGAGTAAATCCAGTATTTATTCGAATCTAACACTCAGCCGAATTCATTCTCCAAAATCAGGGTATGTGTTAGATTTGATGGTTAATAAGATCTGAGTAAATAGGTATTCTGATTATAAGTTAACCCCCAAATCCAGAGTAAGTATGGGAGCACGTAAGAGACTGTGCGTACACCCGTAGTTACTGCACCGCCTAGTGAAAACCTATGGGATATTCATATTGCAATCCAGAGTACGTTGTTCTTACACCGGAGAAAGGACTCCCTGTAGTTACTCTGGATTTTGCCCATATGCCCCCAAATCCAGAGTAACTACGGGAGCATGTAAGAGACTTTACGTGCACCCGTAGTTATGGCACCACCTAGTGAAAACCTATAGGAAATTCATATTGCAATCCAGAGTAAGTTGTTCTTACACCGGAGAAAGGACTCCCCGTAGCTATTCTGGATTTTGCAAGAAGAAAAGGAAGGAAAGGCCGGTCAATCGCAAGCACAGAAAAGGAAAACCAAGAGGGGGAACTGACCCAGTTTCACGTCACCGTTGGCTGTTAACAGGATATTGGCGCCCTGAAAGAGAGGAAGGAACACTCCGTTGAAAAGGCACAGAGGGCACCAGGAGGGGAAGAGCGACTCTATTTTTGCTGATGGGCAAGTCTGGATGGGGGAGGGAAAAGTGTCTCCCCCATCATCCCCCCCCCTGCATCGTCCTCTTCCTCTGTGGCTTAAAGAGGCGCCCTTGATGGTTATTTAAAGAGCAAGAACTTGCACGGCTAAATCTGAGGTTTACAAAGATCTCACCAACCTTGATGTCCCGGTGCATTTTTCCTTTGGTGTGCAGATGATGAAGACCCTGGAAAAAAGTAACAATAATAAGAACTATGTGCCAACCGAGGCAGGGCAACGCCATTTTTATTAGGGCCAGATCACAATAACCTTATTTTACATTATTTTCTACCAATAGCCCCGGATGACATACTTAACAGCAGTTTTATAAGGAATGGACTATTGTGTCCATTTTCCAGAGGAGGAAGACTGAGGACAAAAAGGAACGGCTCGTATGAACTCATTGTAGAGGGGAAGTTAGAACCAGGGAGAGAGTCCAGATCGGCAATTTGTTTGCTTCACAACTTAGAGCACAATCCTAACCATGTCTACTCGAAAGTAAGCCCCATTGTGTTGAATGGGTCTTACTCCCAGGAAAGTGCCTTTAGAATTGCGGACATACCCCCAAATCCAGAGTAACTACAGGAGTACATAAGAGACTTTACATGCACCGATAGTTACCGCACTACCTAGTGAAAACCTATGGGAAATTCATATTGCAATCCAGAGTAAATTGTTCTTGTCAGAGCAAGGTCTCCCCATAGTTACTCTGGATTGAGCCCATAGGCTGCAATCCTGAACACACTTTCCTTGGAGTAACCCCCTTTGAATATAATGGGACTTATAAATTGGACTTACATAATATTACTTCTGAGTAGACAGACATAGGACTGTACTCTTTATTAACTAATTAGGCTATAATCCAGAGCAATTACGGGACATTTTACACCAACGTAGTTATGGTGCCACCTATGGGAAACCTATGGGAAATGCAGAGTAAGTGCCTCTTACGTCTTCCTAAAGTTACTCTGGATTGTAGGGTAACCAATATATTCCTGTTTCAGCTTGGAGCACAAACCTAACCATGTCTACTCAAAAGTAAGCCCCATTGTGTTCAATAGGTCTAACTCCCAGGAAATTGTCTTTAGTCTGGCAGCCTTTAATTACAGTAATTAATTACCAAGTTCTTGTTTCATACCCTTTCATCCCACATATATTTTAAGAAGGAAATTCTATTAAAGGTTTCCTTCCGGATGAACACAGGTCTCGATTTATAACCTTTGCCCCTGTGACCTATTAAAAAGGGCTGTGACCTATTCATAATGTAGTTTTATAATATACATAGGTAATTATATATTATAACTGTAATAAATATTATACATATTAATTATATTATAACATATAATATTATATTATAACTTTATAATTATTATTAATATTATAATATATTAATATTAATATTGATGTATTAATGTATTAATATATTAATATTTAAAGGGCTGTAGTTCAGGCTGAACCAGCTCAATAGGATCTTACTGCTGCCCTTGGAATGAGATCCCTCGCGTTTCACATAGGAAACCCATAGGTCCAGAATGAGATCCTTCCATTTCCCCATAAGAAACCCACAGGTCTAGAATGAGATCCCTCCAGTTTCCCCAAAGAAACCCATAAGTCCAGAATGAGATCCCTCCATTTTCCCATAATAAACCCATAGGTCCAGAATGAGATCCCTCCAGTTTCCCCAAGGAAACCCATAGGTCCAGAATGAGATCCCTCCAGTTTCACATAGGAAACCCATAGGTCCAGAATGAGATCCTGCCAGTTTCCCCAAGGAAACCCATAGGTCTAGAATGAGATCCCTCCAGTTTCACATAGGAAACCCATAGGTCCAGAATGAGATCTCTCCAGTTTCCCATAGAAAACCGATAGGTCCAGAATGAGATCCTGCCAGTTTCCCATAGGAAACCCATAGGTCCAGAATGAGATCTCTCCAGTTTCCCATAGAAAACCCATAGGTCCAGAATGAGATCTCTCCAGTTTCCCATAGGAAACCCATAGGTCTAGAATGAGATCCTTCCAGTTTCCCCAAGGAAACCCATAGGTCCAGAATGAGATCTCTCCAGTTTCCCATAGAAAACCCATAGGTCCAGAATATCCTGCCAGTTTCCCATAGGAAACCCATAGGTCTAGAATGAGATCCTTCCAGTTTCCCCAAGGAAACCCATAGGTCCAGAATGAGATCGCTCCCGTTTCCCATAGGAAACCCATAGGTCCAGAATGAGATCCCTCCAGTTTCCCATAGGAAACCCAAGACTCATATGTCTTGGCAAACTTGGCAAGTTTGTGAACGGCAACATCTTGCCGAAAAGTTTTTGAAATCCGTAATTAAGAAACCGAAGAACTTCCTGGAAAATTACAAGTCTCCAAAACACTGAATCAGGACCGATTCATCTCCACTGTGTGGAGTTTGTGGGGTTTGAAACAGGATCCGAACCCTTCTTTAATCATAAAGCTTACTGGGTGTCCCTTGTCCTCAACCTCGATGATTTTTGCGTTATAAAAAGGTGCATTATAAATAACGATAATACCTTATTATTTGTACCTTTCCAAGGTGTACGTGTAAATTCCGACATTATCTTGAGGTTTTCCTTACAACAACCTTGTAAGGCAAGAAAGCAATTTTAGGCCCATTTTCCAGATGGGGAAGACTGAGGCTGCAGATCTCACAAAGGCTGCAATCCTAAACACATTAATCCTAAACAAGTTAATCCTAAACTTTCATGAGAGTAAGATCCATTGAAATCAATGGGACTTACTTCTGAGTAGACATGGTTAGGATTGTGCTCTTAGGTAGAATTCACTTCGCAAATTAAAATCACCAACTAGATGGTATAGTGGTTAGAGCAGTGGTTCTTAACCTGGGTTCGATCGAACCCCAGGGGTTTGGTGAGTCAGTCTCAGGGGTTCGGCGGAGGTGTGTGTCCCTTCCGTTTGCCAGGGTTGCCATATACTTTTGTTACGACGGACAAAACATTTTATTTTTCCAGCTATGGGCAAAATCCTGAGTAACTACGGGGAGTCCTTGCTCCGGCGTAAGAACAATTTGCTCTGGATTGCAACATGAATTTCCCATAGGTTTTCAGTAGGTGGTGCAGTAGCTACACGTAAAGTCTCCTTATGTGCTCCCGTAGTTACTCTGGATTTGGGGGTACGAAGGATTTAGTGAATGCATGTATGAAACCTGCGGGGTTCAGTACCTCCAACAAGGTAAAGAACCACTGGGTTAGAGAGTCGGACCGAGACATCGAAACCCAAGTTCCAATCACTCCTTGGAGATGAAGTTTTCTGGGTGACCTTGGCCAGTCGCTCACTCTCAGCCTCACCTACCTCACAGGGTTGTTGTGAGGACAGCGGTAAGGAACGAACCTTGGTGTGGGAAAGATGGGTAATAAATCCCTTATACAAAATAAATAATAAATGTGCAGGAAAACAAAATAGCGTGTGCGTGTGTGGGTTCCCAGCCCCTGTTTTGCGTGCCTCTCCTCCCATCTTTCCCATGATAGACACCCAATTGACGCCCATTCCCTGCTGCTGGAAGACAGGAAAAAAACAGAGAGAAACGGAAAAAAGGACTTCCTCCCAAAAGATGGGGGTCAAACTGCACAGTGGGGTGGAGGAGCGAAGTTCATATGGGGGGGGGGAGAGGAAGAGAGAGAAGCCAAATATAAAGCCATTAAGCATCTTACAAAGAAGCCGTCTTGCATTCTTGCATTGAAGAGTTAAAGGAGAGAGATGGGATGGCCTAGTGGTTAAGGTTACCATTCTTTCCACCTTCAACCACTGTGCCGTGGCACACTAGTGTGCCATGCATGGCCTGCAGATGTGCCGTAGGACTTTTTTGGGGTGTGCTTTGCCAATCCCCCCCCACCAATAAAAATAAACTGAAAATGTGCCTTGACAATTTTAGTGCCTTGTCAATGTGTCAATAAATAAATAAATAAATAAATACAATAGCACTTAAATTAAGCACATGAAAGCAATAATACCATATTTACTTGAATCTATTTATAAGCACCCTATAAATTTATATTTATAGGCACCCTATACTTACCATTGAAATACCACTCAAATCTAATGTGCCATCAAATCTAATCTGCACCCGAATACATATAATCAAATACCGTATTTACTCAAATCTAATGTGCCATCGCATCTAATGCACACCCTATATGTATAAACAAAATACCGTATTTACTCAAATCTAATGTGCCATCAAATCTAATGCACACCCTATACTTATAAGCAAAATACCGTATTTACTCAAATCTAATGTGCCATCAAATCTAATGCACACCCTATACTTATAAGCAAAATACCGTATTTACTCAAATCTAATGCCATTGAATCTAATGCACACCCTATACTTATAAGCAAAATACCGTATTCACTCAAATCGAATGCGCCATCGACTCTAATGCACACTCTAAACTTATAATCAAAATACCATATTTACTCAAATCTAATATGCCATCAAATCTAACGCGCACCCTATACGTATAATTAAAATACTGTATTTACTCAAATCTAATATGCCATCAAACGTAATATGCACCCTGATTTTGGAGACAGAATTTGGCTGGGAAAGGTGAGTGTTAGATTTGAGTACAGTATAAGTTTAAATTTTGACATGTCCTCTATTTTTCTTCGATGTCCTACATTTTGGAGGGCCCTTGTCCTCTTTTTTGGGTTATGGCGTATGGTCACCTGGTGTGCACACTTATCTGAACTCAAGGGTGTACATACCCTTGAACTCAATAGGGCTTAGTACTCAGTTATGCACAGGGTGCGTGCACCAAGGGTGCAATCCTAAAGACTCTTTCTTGGGAGTAAGACCAATTGAACACAATGGGACTTACTTTTGAGTAGACATGCTTCGGATTGTGCTCCAAGCTCCAAATCTCTGTTATATGGGGATATTAAATAGCACCTTCTCCAAAGGGATCTCTTAATTGAGAATCAAACCCCAATTAATTTCATTTAAATTAATCTTTTAATTCTTCTTAAATTAATCTGGCGATTTTGTATTTCTGCAAGCATTCCCCAAAAAAACCCCAAAAGCAAACCCACAACTATGGCCTCAAATTTAGTGACGCTCACCTGAAGAGTTTCCCGGCAAACATAGGCAATCTGTTTTTCCGAAAGGGGGCCGGTAGCTGCAAGATAAAAGCAGAAGTCAGGTTTTGGACCTACTGGTTATGGATACACCCATTTCCACCCTACAAACATATATTCTACAAAGAGGGGTGATGAGCAACGGAGTTCCAATTTGGCCTCTGCCATGAATTTTTGGTGTCTTTTGGGGTGCCCAACCAGTGGCATAGCTAGAGGGGGATGGCGCAGTCAGTCCGGGAGAGAGGTATGCAAGGGACCCTTCCCCACTGGAGCTATTCCAGATAGGGGGAGCAAAACAGAGCCATACTTTGAAAGGGAGGGGTCCATGAAAGGGGACCTCCCTGAAAGGGGTCCGTACTTTGAAAGGGAGGGCTCCTTTAAGGTTGGCTTCTCCACCCCCTAAGCTATGCCACTGCTCTCAAGCTCAGTCTTCCCCTAACCGCAATATAGGAACAACTTTCTCTTGCCATATACATTACAGGAGCCCCTAGGCAAACTGCTCAGTTGGCCTCTTTCCATCCCGTAGGGCCGGGAAAGATATATGTCCGAAATCCTAGGACGCTGCCAGCCAGTGCTCAACAATGCTAAGCTTCATAGACCAATGGCTTGACTCAGGCCACCAAGAACCCCACCATTCACTTCATAGGTTTGCCTGGTCGAGACCCCCACCCCACAACTCACCATGGTAGATCTCCTGCAGAGAGCCCCCTCCACAGTATTCCATGCATATCCATAGACGGTCATTCCTAACCCAGAAAGAAAGAAAGAAAGAAAGAAAGAAAGAAAGAAAGAAAGAAAGAAAGAAAGAAAGAAAGAAAGAAAGAAAGAAAGAGAGAGAGAGAGATAATGTCAGGACACTAGATCAGTGTAGGTCTTAGAGGAGACTTTTTCCCCATATATACCCTCCTAGCCCAGCACCCTTTAAAATACTAGTACTTATAGCACTCTTTCCAAGACTGGCACCCTTTGAACCCTTTGAACCCCCTCCTAGCCCAGCACCCTCTCCAAGACTGGCACCCATTCCACCCCTTCGTCCTAGTCCAGCACCCTCTCCAAGACTGGCACCCATTCCACCCCTTCGTCCTAGTCCAGCACCCTCTCCAAGACTGGCACCCATTCCACCCCTTCGTCCTAGTCCAGCACCCTCTCCAAGACTGGCACCCATTCCACCCCTTCGTCCTAGTCCAGCACCCTCTCCAAGACTGGCACCCATTCCACCCCTTCGTCCTAGTCCAGCACCCTCTCCAAGACTGGCACCCATTCCACCCACTCCGTCCTAGTCCAGCACCCTCTCCAAGACTGGCACCCATTCCACCCCTTCGTCCTAGTCCAGCACCCTCTCCAAGACTGGCACCCATTCCACCTACTCCAGCACCCTCTCCAAGACTGGCACCCATTCCACCTACTCCAGCACCCTCTCCAAGACTGGCACCCATTCCACCCCTCCATCCCCATGCAACTGTCTATTCTTTTGTGCACAGAGTCCCCATAAAGCTGCACTCACCTGAGGTAGCTTCCAAAATAGGTCACAACATTGGGATGGAGGCAATCCCTGAGTGTCGTGATTTCCTGCTGAATGGATCCGATATCATCACCTAAGGATATTAAAAAACCAAGAGGGTGATTATCCCAAGCAGGACTTGCATCTCCAACACTCTGTCCAGTTTGCTTTGAATTCTGACATCCTCTGCCCATTTTACAACCTGCGTTGAACTTTCACAACAAGGAAGCGTTGTACAAAAAAAAGCAGGTGCACCACTCTAACCCCCTTGGAGGAAAGAGTATAAATATGTGGAAATAAATAAATAAAAATGTGAAAAAATAAATAAAGATGTGAAAATTTAAAAATAAACTTTTATAATTAATAAAATAAAATAAATAATACATATTTAATAAAATAAAAAACAAATCAAATGTTCTCAAACGATCCTTGAACGAGTGCCTCACACTGTCAGAGTGTCACCAACTCTCCATGAATACTAAAAGGGAACATATCTACAGTATCTATAGTGTCTATAATACTATCTACAGGCAGGGGGTTGGACTAGATGACCTACTGGGTCCCTTCCAACTTTGTCACCAACTCTCCATGAATAAATACTAAAAGGGAACATATCTACAGTATCTATAGTATAGTATAGTATCTATAATGCTACCTACAGGCAGGGGGGTTGGGCTAGATGACCTACTGGGTCCCTTCCAACTTTGTCACCAACTCTCCATGAATAAATACTAAAAGGGAACATATCTACAGTATCTATAGTATAGTATCTATAATGCTACCTACAGGCAGGGGGGTTGGGCTAGATGACCTACTGGGTCCCTTCCAACTTTGTCACCAACTCTCCACGAATACTAAAAGGGAACATATCTACAGTATCTATAGTATAGTATAGTATCTATAATGCTACCTACAGGCAGGGGGGTTGGACTAGATGACCTACTGGGTCCCTTCCAACTTTGTCACCAACTCTCCATAAATAAATACAAAAAGGGAACATATCTACAGTATCTATAGTATAGTATCTATAATGCTACCTACAGGCAGGGGGGTTGGACTAGATGACCTACTGGGTCCCTTCCAACTTTGTCACCAACTCTCCATGAATAAATACTAAAAGGGAACATATCTACAGTATCTATAGTATAGTATCTATAATGCTACCTACAGGCAGGGGGGTTGGACTAGATGACCTACTGGGTCCCTTCCAACTTTGTCACCAACTCTCCATGAATAAATACTAAAAGGGAACATATCTACAGTATCTATAGTAAAGTATCTATAATGCTACCTACAGGCAGGGGGTTGGACTAGATGACCTACTGGGTCCCTTCCAACTTTGTCACCAGCTCTCCCTGAATACTAAAAGGGAACATAGCTACAGTATCTACAGTATAGTATAGTGTCTATAATACTATCTATAGGCAGGAGGGTTGGACTAGATGACCTACTGGGTCCCTTCCAATGTTATGATTTTATAGTTTGTGAATCCAATATGTCGAAAAATTTGGACCAGCTTCTTCTCTTACCTGGATCAAGTTTCACGATCTTAATCGCTGCCATTTCCCCCGTCTCGGTGTCCCTTGCCTAAGGAGGTGACAAAAATTAAAAATTAAGTCAAACAATAGCAGTTACTCAGGAACTGCAGGCAGAAATCCACAGGGTCAAGTCCCCAGGGCTTGAGTCACTATTGCACTATATGACAGCGGTGTATTCTCAAGGGATCGTTCCTATCCAGGAGGATTTGGGTTATCTGAACACCCCATCCTTTGTGCATGTCATCCTGTCCTGCACCACCACGTCACCGAAGAGTTGCTGGAATGACAACAATGATGAAGATGATGATGATGACGGTCCTGGTACTACCCTTGCAAGAGGAAGATACCACTGATGACCAAAATTGTGATGGTTACGAATAACCTCAACTTGCTATATACCATTAGATGCGCATGTTTTACTATTTTACATTATACGCATATTTTATATTTTACAATATTTTATTGTATTTTACATTTATATTTTACATTTACAATATTTTACGTTTACATTTACAATATTTACATTTTACAAAATTTCACATTTATATTTTACAGTACGCATATTTTACTATGCGTATTTTACTATACATTTACTATATGGATACTATGCTAGAAACCGGAATGAAATAGTATATCTTGCTATCCAAAGTTATGGCCAAAATACTAAAAAACAAAAGTCTTATGTAACAAAATACGATGTTTATAGGAGTGATAGCAGAGGAGGACACTGATGTTCATCCATCTGCTGGGATATATTCACTTACATTTATTTTTGGCCATTATTATTATTCATTCCATGTCACGACTATTACTATCTCTCAGCCTCGCCTACCCCACAGGGTTGTTGTGAGGACAAAAGACAATGAACACTTTTGAGTAGACTTGGTTAGGATTGTGCTCTTAATTCTTCTTTTTCTTCAGCTTTTATCCTGCAGTGACGGGGTCTGCTGCTCTGGCTCAGGATGCAATCCTAAGCCTGTCTACTCAGAAGTAAGTCCCATTATATTCAATCGGGCTTACTCCCAGGAAAGTGTGTTTAGGATTGCAGCCTACATTTCTCCTGGTTGGGGGTTTGGTCTGGGTGCAGGTGGATGGTTCTCAGGTTGCCATGCAGTGTGTCAAGCCAGCACGGATCAAATGAGCACATTAATATTTATATACATTAATACTATTAGAATCATAGATTCCTAGAGTTGGAAGGGACCCAGAAGGTCATCTAGTCCAACCCCCTGTAGCAGGAAATCCTAGAGCATCTCTGACAGGCGCTCGCTGCTTGAAGATCCCCAGTGACAAAGAGTCACCACCTCCCTTGGCAATCTGTTCCACTGCCAAACTTATTAATAATTAATTAATAATTAATAATTTTAGTTTACAAATTAATACTGATATTTTTACCAATTAATACTGATAATAATTAATAATTTTGCCATCTGAGGGTGACAAAAATTAAGGGCCCACTGTGTCAAACGACCCACTCATCGTGCTCCAGCAGCCCCACTCAGCCACCCAAGTAGAGTCTACATCTGGATTCTGTCCTGCCCATCAACTGTCGCACGAGGGGGTGCAAGAGGATGCTGTTCACCAGTGTGTCACGAGCATTATCTCGCCATACTCGGTTTCTCCATGCCGAGTCTGCAGGAAATTCCCCACCCTGTTTTCCAAAAGACCTGTCATCCCCTCTGTTGTCACAAGACTGGAAACCGGCAAAGTTTTCCGAGCTCAATAAATAAATCCAACCGTGTGCAAACCGTGGAAATTAAAATATTGCCAAATATTACCTAAATCCATGCGCTCCAATGCAAATTGTCACTGAGGACATCGAAACTGGGAATGGAAGTGCAACAACACTGGAGGGCCAAACCGGTGCATGGGGAACAATGTACGAAAAGAAGAACACTGAGCATGGGCAGAGTGCATATGAACACAAGAAAGGCAAGCATGATGGATCAGGCCATCTTGTCCCACATCCCATCAGATGCCCATATGCAGAGCAGAATGCTCCACAGAACCCTCCGCCGTAACTGGTACACACAGGCACATCGCCCTGTGCATGGCCAACAACTGTGCATGGCCATCAACTAACTAACTAACTAACTAACTAACTAACTAACTAACACTGCAATCCTAAAAACACTTTCCTGGGAGTAAGTCCCATTGAACACAATGAGGCTTACTTTTGAGTAGACATGGTCAGGATTGTGCTCAACCTAACTAACTAACTAACTAGATTTCTATATATATCTAATATATATATATTTCTAATATATATATCTTCTATATATGTATATAGAGATGTATAATATATATTATATCTCTCTCTATATAAAGAGAGATATATCTAATATCTCTATAGATAAGTATATAGAGAGCAAGAGAGCGTGTGTGTGTGTATGTATGTGTATATATATATATATATATATATATATATATATATATATATATATATATATATATATATATATAGTTGATAGATAGTATTTAATTGAATCTAATGCACCAGTGACAGACCCGTCTGCACCATTATGCGCCAGTGACAGACCTGTCATCCACAAATTTTTCTAATCCTCTTGTAAAGCCCCCAAACTCATGAGCAGTGCCACATCTTGCAGCAGTGAGTTCCACAGATCAGCAATGCGCTGCATGAGGAAGTCCATCCTTTTATCAATGGGTGACTCTGCATGTCGTTCCATCGGGTGAATCTCTGGTTCTAGTGCTGAAAGACAGGGACACTCATCCTCTCTCCGGATCAGTCCTTCTCGAGCATTTCAATCCGGGACCCCCTTCTGAGAACGATCCCCCAAAAGTGATGTCATCAACGACGACATTAGTGCCCTCAAACAAGAAGTTATGTCACTGTGATGACAGAGCTTCTCCACGTCTACTCAGAAGTAAGTTTCATTGTGTTCATGAGTCTTACTCCCAGGAAAGTATGGATTGCAGCTTGAGTGCCGTATTCCATGATTGCAGATTTAAAGATGGGGTTACCTTACCCAGCTTTATGCGGACCACCCCCAAGGGGGTCCCGACTCCCGATCAGGGTGACCAGATGCCCGAACCTCAAAAGGAGGACAAGGTCTTGGATTCCTTCCAGCCTGGCCTTTCCAGCAGACAATAGCACGTTTGCCTACTCAAGAGTAAAGCCGCGATAAAGGCACTTTCACTTTCCCATAGAGCTCAATGCATATTTTTTAGTTTTTTGATTTTTAGTTTTTGATTTTTTAGTTTTTTTATTTTTAGTTTTTTGGCCATAACGTTTGATAGGAAGGAGATATTTCAAAACCGATTTTTGCAATGGATTCTGCTCTTCAATATGAATCCAACGACATATGACATGATGGGGACCTGCACACCATTGCAAAGTTCCAAAGTGGAGGATAATGTCACCCTTTTGGAGGACACCAGGACAGAAGGCTAAAAAAGAGGACAAATCCGGAAAAATCCGGTCATATGGTCACCCTGACTTTGAAAACCACTGCAGATCATGGTTTAGTTTGCAAACAACTACTCATGCATGTTTGCTTGATCATGTCCTCTTGTGACTCACCCAGCCAAAACACACAAACACAAATCCAAATATGAAGCCTCCAGGGTGTGGGTCACCCTCTGCTCCCCCTTTCCCAACCCAGATCTGGAGATGGGGCAACCAGAATAGCAGAGTGCGCCTTCCAAACACCGCCTGTGTGTCGAAAGACACCTTGACGTGCCTCGATACTGAGTCACCACCACAGCCAGACTTTTTGTTTGGTTGGGGTTTAAAGAAACCAGGTTATGGGGTGCAGCGGTTGCGTCACCTTCGAAACTTGTTGGCCCATCATAGGGGTTGGAGAGGGAGTTCAGCCCTGCCTCTAGGCAAGTCGGGGAAAGAGGGGGGCCTAGCCAGCCTACTCTTCTCCCCTGCTCCTCATCCTCCCCATAGTGCAATTTCCTGCCCGCCCTGCCAAGCTGGCTCTGCTACCACAAGCGGAGAGGGTGTGGTGTGTGTCTGTGTGTTTAGTGTGTATGTCGGAAGCATCTTTTGAAGGCAGATGGCAACCTCTGCCTCACCTGGATGCCCTGGACAAGGGTGCCACTTGACCGACTGACCGACGGATGGACGGACAGACAGACAAGCCACGACACACCTGGCTTACAAGAACGAGAAAGTCTCACGTTTTTCGTCGGCACCGCTGAAATCATTGCACAGGCTTCCTCCTTTTCCTCCCCCCATTTCCTTCCCGTTCTCCACTTGAGGTCAATCTCAACATCAAAACCTTCTCATGAACTTCGGTGCCACCTCGAGAATAAATAACGAGGCCACGTAATTAACCACAGCTGGTCAACCCAGGCAATAGCATTGGAAAGATTGGTGGGATAAGGGCCTGTCTGGAGATGGCAATCTGGGTCAGGAAGACCCCAGAACAGCTGGATTTGGTTATCTTTGGTTATCTTGGTTATCCTTGGTTAACAGCTGGATTTGGTTATCTTGTGGCCTCACCCACAAGATAACATATGTCCTCAAAAACATATGTCCTCTTTTTTCCAATACGGGTCCTTCCTTGTGTCTTGGAAAAAAAATCTTCGATGTCCTCTTTTTCCTTATGAGCAGGCAACATGCATACCCTTCATCAAGTAATTAATAAATTAGACATAATAAAATACAGGTAATAGTTTTAAATTTAAAACATTTTAAATTTAAAGAAAAATAATAAAATCATAGGGTTGGGAGGGACCTAGTAGGTCATCAGTCCAACCCCACCTGTAGCAGAATAATTAGGGCAAAATCCAGAGTAACTACGGGGAGTCCTTACTCTGGTGTAAGAACAACTTACTCTGGATTGCAATATGAATTTCCCATAGGTTTTCACTAGGTGGTGCAGGAACTATGGGTGCACATAATGTCTCTTAAGTACTCTTGTTGTTACTTTGGATTTGAGGGTAAGTAATATAGTGTTTAAATTAACCACGTGATGAAAACTCGATGGACGGACGGACAGATAGACAGTCAGATAGATAGATTTGAGTACAATGTATATATATATTTATAAATTATCCACATGTGATGAAAGCTCTCTCTCTCCCTCTATTTTTATATACTTATACATACACACACAGGGTGATATATACAGGGTGAATGAAACATACCTCCCTATTTTAAAATACTTATTAATTACAATATAGGGAGTTACTTTTCAATCACGCTTTTTGTGTGTGAGTGTGTGTATACATGTGTATACATACATACATACATACATACATACATACATACATACATACATACACATATCTATATACACACATACATACACATGGTGATTGAAAACTTCCTATATTGTAATTAATAAGTATTTTAAAATAAGGAGCTACGTTTCATTCATTCATTCATTCATTCATTCATTCATTCATTCATTCACATTGTACTCAAATCTAACGCACACCCTTTTCAGCCAAATGTAATATCCTAAATCAGTGTGTACATCAGATTTGATGGATAACTGGATTAGAGCATATGTAGTATTTTAATTATAAATATGGGGTGTGCCTTAGATTAGATGGTGCATTAGATTCTAGATTAAATACAGTGTGTATAAGAGCGTTTTTAACTTTCATATTGTCCTACATTTTTCTTTCTTGTCCTACATTTTGGGGGTTATGACCTATAGCGCCATATCCTAAGCACATCTACTGTGAAGTACTGTGTTCAATGGGGCTTACTCTTAGAAAAGTGTGGTGAGGATTGCAGCCATAACCTCTTTTTCAATTAAGACATATGGAGTACAATCCTAACCATGTCTCCTCAGAAGTAAGTCCCATTGTTTTCAAAGTTCTTACTCCCAGGAAAGTGCCTTTAGGATTGCAGCCATGTTCACCCTCGCTCAGCCAGCTGCCCCGTACGATCTGGAGGCGGGCCTGGGCACCCTTTATAATAGCGCAAGGGATGTTGTATGGCGTAACTCTGGACCGCAAGCGGTTGCAACATGCAAGGTGCATGGCTGAGTCATGACACTGTGTGCAGAAAAGGCCCCAATTCAATTCCCAGCAATGTTTCTAGTTAGGGAAGCTGGGATTTAAAAAAATATTTACTCGAAAACCCTAGAGAGCTCCTGCTAGTCTGTTTTGGACAATCCTAAGAGCCTAATCCTATACAACGTTCCACCGGGGCATGTGCTGCAGTGGAAGAGGAACTAAGGCATTCTCAAAATACCCCAATGTATCTTCCCTTATCTAGGGGTTGCAATGTGATTGCTGGGAAGTTGGATAGGATCAGGCCCTAAGGCAGCAACCCCCAGTTGAATAGGATCAAGCCCTAACGTAGCAATCCTAACCCCCAGTTGGATAGGATCAGGCCATAAGGTGGCAATCCTAACCCCCAGTTGGAAAGGATCAGGCCATAAGGCGGCAATCCTAACCCCCAGTTGGAAAGGATCAGGCCATAAGGTGGCAATCCTAACCCCCAGTTGGATAGGATCAGGCCATAAGGTGGCAATCCTAACCCCCAGTTGGATAGGATCAGGCCATAAGGTGGCAATCCTAACCCCCAGTTGGAAAGGATCAGGCCATAAGGCGGCAATCCTAACCTCCAGTTGGATAGGATCAGGCCATAAGGCGGCAATCCTAACCCCCAGTTGGAAAGGATCAGGCCATAAGGCGGCAATCCTAACCCCCAGTTGGATAGGATCAGGCCATAAGGCGGCAATCCTAACCCCCAGTTGGAAAGGATCAGGCCATAAGGCAGCAATCCTAACCCCCAGTTGGATAGGATCAGGCCATAAGGCGGCAATCCTAACCTCCAGTTGGATAGGATCAGGCCATAAGGCGGCAATCCTAACCTCCAGTTGGATAGGATCAGGCCATAAGGCGGCAATCCTAACCTCCAGTTGGATAGGATCAGGCCATAAGGCAGCAATCCTAACCCCCAGTTGGATAGGATCAGGCCATAAGGTGGCAATCCTAACCCTGGGGGTGGACTGGGGGTGTCACAAAAGTGTTGTAAGACATTTCGGCACCACTTCGGCACCACGGCATAGATATGTGTTTGCCTCCCCAACCACCACGGAAATGGGGCAGTTGTGCCAGCCTAAATTGATTAGGGTTGCACCGTATTAAGATTGCACCCCATTACGTTAGATTGACTAAGGCCAGATTCATTGGGAAGTAGCTTTCTATGTTCCCAACGGGGGTGTGTGCGCATCTTAGACCACAGGTAAGGGGTAGCTAAAAACCTACAAACGAAACCCTGAAAACTCTGAGACACCCCCCCCCCACCAGGGACACAAGTTTCTAGTTTATTTCTTTGATAGACTGAGCACACAGTCCTAAGCATGTCTACTCAAAAGTAAGCGCCAATGTGTTCAATGAGTCTTACTCCCAGGAAAATGTCTTTAGGATTGCAGCCAGAGGTTGCAATCCTAACCATTGCAACTCACCCATCTACCCGTTATTGTGATGGTGTAGAATGCCGGCACATGTCTGTGCACTGTCCTAACTCCCCTCCCGGAGTGGCGCATAAGTGGCGCAAATGGCACTTTTGAGACACCCCAAAGCCAGAACATATACACATTATAAGAATCTTTACTCAAATCTAACTCTTAGGAGTAAATCTTTACTCTTTACTCAAATCTAACACTCACTTTATTCAGCCGAATTTAGTCTCCAAAATCGGAGCGCACATTAGATTTGATGATGCATTAAATTCAAGTAAGTACAGTATTTTGATAATAAGCATAGGTCAGTATTAAGTTTAACAGCTTACTATATTGTAATAAAAATGTAACTTGAAGTAATCCTAACCATGTCTACTCAAAAGTAAACCCCATTAGGTTCAAAGGGTCTTACTCCAGGAACATGTCTTTAGGATTGCAGCCATAAACCCATTGTTGGTTGGGTTTTTATTACTAGGGCTGCAATCCTAAAGACAGTTTACTGGGAGTAAGAACCAATGAACGCAATGGGGCTTACTTTTGAGTAGACACGGTTAGGCTTGTGCTCTAGGTAAAAATCATAACATAAATCCATTGTCATTTTATTATTATCACGTAACTCTTTAGTAAATGCATACAATTAAATTTTGCAGCTGCGCATTACAGTCGCCAGTAAACAGTTTGTTGTTGTTGTTGTTGTTGTTGTTGTTGTTGTTGTTGTTGTTTTTTATCTCAAGATTTTTTAATTGGGGTGTGCATTAGATTTGATGGCACATTCGATTTAAGGAAATATGGAATATATATTACCCAAAACAGAAAGGCAATCAGATACTTAAAATAATAAATACTGTCACCTAAAGCCAAAGAGTTGGCTCACTAGTGCTCACCTGGACAAGCTGAGCATGGGCAAAGTATTCCACAAATGCTACAATCCAGAGTAACTACAGGATCTTTTACACCGATGTAGTTATGGTGCCACCTATGGTGCCACCTATGGGAAATGCATAGAGCAATCCAGAGTAAGTGCCTCTTATGTCTTCCCCGTAGTTACTCTGGATTGCAGGGTTAGAGTACCACCTCTTGGGCTTCTGAGTCGAATGGTTACCAGTAAGATGCTTTGTACGAAACCTAGGCTGGTGCTATGGGGTCCTAGAGCTGATCCCCTAGGCTGGCACTGGGTGGTCAGGGAGGAAGGGGTGTGCCAGTGGGGGGGGCAGTGCTACAGGTTCAGTGAGTGCTGCGGAAAACCTTGGTCAACCTTGCACCGCCTGCTTCCTGTGCAGGTAAATGTGCAGGTACCACTTGGCCCAAGCACACTGAACATGAGCAGCTCTATGCACCTTCCGCACCCAGCCACATATCCTAGTGGGGGAGCAGTGGTGCCAGTGCATCTCACCACTGAACCCATTTCCTCTGGGCATGCAAAGAGCATCTTGCAACCACATCTGGATTCACATGTTCTAATGCCACAGATTCCTCCAGCACCGGAACCATAACCCGGTTCTGCCAGTCCACCTCCAAAACCCAATCTGGAGATCCCAACCCCAAAAACTCTGCTACAAGTGGAAAGCCAGAACCCCAAACTCCTGGCTCCATACATTGTGGTGCTCCAAACCCGTTCCTATTTCAAGAATCTCAGGAAATGCCACGCAGGGTCAAAACAATGGCCGGCTCAGCATGTGGGGGGGACCTGCCTTCATAGACGGCAGCAAGTCACTCATTCGGACCCATCCGGGAAGTGGGTGGAAGGAAGTACAGTCAGAGGGGGTATGCCAGGACTTACGAATCCTAAAAACCTAGTGGGAGGCCAACTTATGAATACCATGCCCGCTGCGGTTATGTGAACACAGACAGGATTGCCAACTGGGGAGACTGGCACAGTTATGCAACAGAGATGATCTGTTGTCTTTGTCGTCGCCATCTGTTGCGCCACGCGGCTTGGCTCGCTTGCTCGAGTCATCTGTTACGATCTGGCACGGATTCCTATCTGCAGCCCGTGGATCACGTCTCTCCGGGCTGCACCGCCTGTACCAGATGAAAGTCCAGCCTAACCATAAGAGGACCTGAACATGAAGGCATGAAGCACGTTGTTGGGAGCAGCTCAACAAACGCCGTACGACTCATTAAAAGACGCTTGCCTCGGCTAAGCGAGCATCAAAAGCAAACCATAATAAGCCTTTATAGCACACACGGCGTACGCAGAGCATTTTACATAGACCTGTACATAGACTGTGCATAGGAAAGGAAAGATATATAGGAAAGTAATGATTATTATACCCATACTGCGGATGGGGAAGACTGAGGTCACGGCACAAGCCGTTCACACCTAATCAAAATCCATCAAGTACAGCTTAACTAAGCAGGTATTACAGCCCCGGTGAACATGTGGCAGAGGCTACAATCCAGAGTAACTACGGGACCTTTTACACCAACGTAATTACGGTGCCAGCTATGGGAAACCTATGGGAAATGCATAGAGCAATCCAAAGTGCCTCTTGCATTTTCCTGTAATTACACTGGATACTCAATCTACTCTGGATACTCAAATCTGGATACTGAATCTACTTAATCTGGATACTATGGCTACAATCCAGAGTAACTACAGGACATTTTACACTGACGCAGTTACGGTGCCACCTATGGGAAACCTATGGGAAATGCATAGAGCAATCCAAAGTGCCTCTTGCATTTTCCTGTAATTACACTGGATACTCAATCTACTCTGGATACTCAATCTGGATACTGAATCTACTCAATCTGGATACTACAGCTACAATCCAGAGTAACTACAGGACATTTTACACTGACGCAGTTACGGTGCCACCTATGGGAAACCTATGGGAAATGCATAGAGCAAAGTGCCTCTTACATTTTCCCTTAATACACTGGGTACTCAATCTTCTCTGGATATTCAGTCTGGATACTGAATCTACTCAATCTGGATACTACGACTACAATCCAGAGTAACTACGGGACATTTTACACTGACGCAGTTACGGTGCCACCTATGGGGAACCTATGGGAAATGCATAGAGCAATCCAGAGCAAGTGCCTCTTATGTCTTCCCATAGCTACTCTGGATTGTAATGAGAGATAAGCTTGAAACTGGGGGCATTCAGATTCCTAGCAAGTTGCTCCTAGGGCAATCCTCTACCTGGCTACTCAGAAGTAATCCCTATTGGGTTTATTACCAGGTAAGTACATCCTCGGCAGCTCTCTCTGGCATTACAGAAAGTTCACAAACTTTTTTTTACGGTGGTATGAAACAGAGGAAGTCATAATATACTATACTATACTATACTATACTATAATATAATATAATATAACATAATATAATATAATATAATATAATATAATTATAGCCTTCATCAGTACAAAACCGTCTCCCTTTCCAGCATCTCAACTGCCTTTCTCCCTCCTCCTCAATGGCTCTCCTCAATTGCCCTCCAGCTTCCCCCTGGCCTATTATCTGTCCCAGAGGCAGTTAGAAATGCCTGTCGAAATGGAATGTTGACAGTTGCCTCCCTTCAGCCTTCTCTCCCCCAGAGACAAAGAAGATGCCTCTCCTCATCCTGCTTGATTGACATGGAATGTAGGCCAGAAGATGTGGACAGTACACCCTAACACACAGGTGAAAGGCCGCCAATCTAACCATGTCTACTCAGAAGTAAGCCCCATTGTGCTCAATGGGTCCTTACTCCCAAGAAAAGTGAGTTTAGGACTGCAGCCATGTAGAAAGATTTGAGATCTGAAATATTTAATATTTATATTTAATATTTATATTTAATATAAATATTACATATATAAATATTTATAGTTATATTTAATAATATTAATATTATAAGACTATATTTTATTATATATTTAATATTATATTTAAAATTTATTAACTATATTAAAAAGATCTAAATTATATTTAAAAAACATAATATAAATATTATTAATATATTATTAAGATTATTAAGATTATATTTTTATCATATATTTTATAATTTATAAAAATCATATATTATATGTTTTTAGTAGGTTTTAATATTTATATATTTTTAATTATGTTTTAATGTGAGCCGCCTTGAGTCGGTCTATGACCCCAAAAAGGCGGGATACAAATTTTTTTAATAAATAAATAATAAAAATAAATTTATAACATATTTTATGTTATATTTTATATATAACCAAATATTATATCTGAATTAGGGCAGCTGTACCCTAATTGCCAACTTACCAAATGGGAAAGTCCTACAGACGTAAGGTAGGGACGATTCTACCCTTTCCCAGACATCCAGCCTCCCATCCTAAATATTGTATTTACTTGAATCTAACGCTCACCTTTTCCAGCCAAATTTAGGGTGAAATCCAGAGTAACTACGGGGAGTTCTTGCTCCGGAGTAAGAACAAGTTACTCTGGATAGCAATATGAATTTCCCATAGGTTTTCAGTAGGTGATTGTGCCCCTTGGTTTCCAAAATCAGGGTGCATTAAAATCAATGGCGCACTAGATTCAAGTAAATATGGTATTTTGATTATATGTAGAGATCAGTATTTAGTTTAACAGTTTACTATATTGTCACAAAAATTGTAACATCAATCCATTGCTCTATAAAGAGCACAATCCTAACCATGTCTACTCAAAAGTAAGCCCCACTGTGTTCAATGGGTCTTAATCACAGTAAAGTGTCTTTAGGATTGCAGCAAGAGTAGTGCAATTAGGATTTTAAAAAATAACAAAAACCTATTGTTTTATTATTATCGCAGAACTCCGCAGTAAAATTAAATTTTGCACCTACTTTGCAGCTGCGCATTACAATCACCAGCAAACTTTTTTTTATCTCAAGCCTTTTAAAATAGGATTGTGCATTAGATTCAATGGCATATTAAGTTCTAGTAAATACAGATGGCCAATGACTCCACAGGCATGGCATGATTGACGCGGTCTTGGCATTTATTCATGAAGGCACAGCTGGGGGAGAAAATGTGTTCCTAACAACAGCTTAACAATAATAACAATTCCTAACAATAACAATAAGACACAGGACACAAAACGCCTGCACTGTATCTTGGATGGGAGCCCTCACCTTAGCCGGTGCCGGTCTGGGGTGATCTGGATCTCCCTAGTATTGAATGGGAGGTTCAGATCTCCCAGATCTCCTGATATTAGACTTCCAGATACTAGTAGATCTGGTTATACTATTGATCTAGTACTATGCAATACTCTAGAACTACTACTGTACTAGTAGATCTAGATATACTATTGATCTAGTACTATAGAACTAGTATAGTACTAGTAGATTGAGATATACTATTGATCTAGTACTATACAATACTCTAGAACTAGTACAGTACTAGTAGATCAAGATATACTGTTGAGCTAGTACTATACAATACTCTACAACTAGTACAGTACTAGTAGATCGAGATATACTGTTGATCTAGTACTATACAATACTCTAGAACTAGTACAGTACTAGTAGATTGAGATATACTGTTGATCTAGTACTATACAATACTCTAGAACTAGTACAGTCCTAGTAGATCGAGATATACTGTTGATCTAGTATTATACAATACTCTAGAACTAGTACAGTCCTAGTGGATCGAGATATACTGTTGATCTAGTACTATACAATACTCTAGAACTAGTACTGTACTAGTAGATCGAGATATACTGTTGAGCTAGTACTATACAATACTCTACAACTAGTACAGTACTAGTAGATCGAGATATACTATTGATCTAGTACTATACAATACTCTGGAACTAGTACTGTTGAGGCATACCCATATTTACTCGAATCTAATACGCACCCTACACTTATAATCAAAACACTGCATTTACTCAAATCTAACTAACCACCGAATCTAACGCGCACTCCAATTTTGGAGTGCAAGCCGCACAATCCTGACCATGTCTACTCAAAAGTAAGCCCCATTGTGATCAATTGTATGTAACAGTTAAATGTAATTGTTTTAAAATTTAATAATAAGTAATTATTATTACTTGTTACATGGGTCCACATGGCGGAGAAAGGTGGGGTAGAAATACTCTTAATCAATCAATCAATCAATCAATCAATCAATCAAAAGAGTGCTTTAATTAAGCACATGAAAGCAATATACCGTATTTACTCGAATCTAATGCACCATTGAATCTAATGTGCACACTATACTTATAATCAAAATTTACCCAAATCTAATAAACCATTAAATCTAATGCGCACCCTGATTTTGGAGACCGAATTTGGCTGGGAAATGTGAGCGTTAGATTCGAGTAAATACAGTTTGCACAACCTTAGACTCCAAAACTGAAGTATCAAAGAGTCAGGCTACAATCCTAAGAGCACTTTCCTGGGAGTAAGTCCCATTGAACTCAATGGAACTTACTTCTGAGTAGACACGAATTGGATTTCACTATAAGGCAGGGAATCTCCCAACAGTGGTACTCCTTGCCATACGTTGTGGTGATGGCATCTGGCCTGGATGCCTTGATCCGATTGATGGAGGGAAAGTCCATCACATGTTAAAACCCCTGATGGGTATGTGCTTGTAAGGAACCTGTGGAACTCCTTGCCACAGGTCGATGACGGCGTCTGGCTTGAACGCCTTGAAGAGGGGATTGGGAAAACTGATGGAGGAAAAGTCCTGTCTGTATTTTGTGGGAGATAATTATAAATAATTATAAACCCTATATATAAACAATGTATTTACTTGACGATAATGTGCACCTTTTCCAGCCAAATTTAGGCTGCAATATACTTTCCTGGGAGTAAGACCCGTTGAACACAATGGAGTTTACTTCTGAGTAGACATGGTTAGGAGGCTGCAATCAAAGACCCGTTCCTGGGAGTAAGCCCCATTTTATCCAATGGGGCTTACTTCTGAGTAGGCATGGTTAGGTGGCTACAATTCAGAATGACTACGGGAACTTTTACACCGGCGTAGTTACAGTGCCATCTATGGGAAACCTACGGGAAATGCATAGAGCAATCCAGAGTAAGTGCCTCTTACGTCTCCCCGTAGTTACTCTGGATTGTAGGGTTAATTGTGGTGTGCATTAGATTCTGTGGAGCACTGGATTTGATGGAGCATTAGATTTGGATAAATATGGTATTTTTGAGTAAATATGCTATATGCACCAAAGAGGGCATATACAATTATGCATATAGGTTGCTATTTTGTTTGACAGTTTACTGTATTGTAAGAAAAATGTGACCTAAACACTTGTAGAAATTAGTGTAGTGTAATTAGATTAAAAAATCATAACAAACTTATTTTCATTTAACTTGTATGCAGTAAAATTTTATTTTATTTTAATTAAATTTTAAATTACATTACATCTGAGCATTACAACTGGCAGTAAATTTTTTTAAAATCTCAAACTTTTAAAAATTGGGGTGTGCGTTAGATTTGATGGTGCATTAGATTTGAGTAGATGCGGTACTATTTGATTGATTGATTGATTGATTGATTGATTGATTGATTGACAACCACTGCCTTACCTTGAGGAAGCCTGTTTGCCATCTGCAAGATGCAGCACATGCCCCACTGGCACAGCTATGCCAATACTGAAAAGTTGGTTAGGATGGTGCCCTTGTCCTGATCCTCTTCCTAGACTGGCAACACCAAAGCCTACAACTCTTCCCATTCCTTCAAGGAGTTGCCAACATACCTGGGCAAGCTGTGGGCTTCTCCCCCTGGCCTGGCACCCCCTTGACCCTGTTTTTTCAGACGTCCTGCTAAAACTTGGGCACTCAGATGAGATCAATTGGGGGGATTTCTATGGTCTGTGCCAGGCCACTGCTCTTTCGGTGCCAAGCTCGGACATATATTTAGAAACCAAAAAGGGATCATAGTAATTGGTGACTAAAAACAGCCCAGAATGGCGAACCCAAGTGGCGCTGGGGGGGGGGCAGGGATAACTCAGGCTGCTTAGCATGTGAAGGCCACACGTTGCCAACCCTAACAAATCGTATCTTGGGGTCCAATGCGTGTGCCCCCAATGCCATTGGCAGGGAAAGATGGTAGGAGAATAGGGTTCCCTCTGTGGACTTCCCTGCTGGGGCACTGTGGGCCTGATCCTGCAGAACTTAAGTCCCTGTTAACCCTTGCCTTCCTGATACACCCCTTCTGACCCATCCCTTGTGTGGGGAGCCATGGAGTGGCATAGCTAGAGGGGGGCTGAGCACTCAGACTTGTGGGGAGTTCACCCCTTCAGACCTATCCCTAGTGGGGGGAGCCATGGGGTGGCATAGCTAGAGGGGGGCTGAGCACTCAGACTTGGGGGGAGTTCACCCCTTCAGACCTATCCCTAGTGGGGGGAGCCATGGGGTGGCATAACTAGAGGGGGGCTGAGCATCAGTCTTGGGGGAAGCTCACCCCTTCTGACCTATCTCTAGTGGAGGGAGCCATGGGGTGGCATATCTAGAGGGGGGCTGAGCACTCAGTCTTGGGGGAAGCTCACCCCTTCTGACCCATCCCTAGCGGCAGAAGGGAACCATAGGGTGGCATAGCTTGGGGGGGGGGTTGAGCATCAGTCTTGGGGCAAGCTGAGCCCTTCTGACCCATCCCTCGTGGGGGGTGAGCCATGGGGTGGCATAACTAGAGGGGGGCTGAGCACTTGGTCTTGGGGGGAGCTCACCCTTCCTGACCCATCCCTAGTAGGGGGAGCCATGGGGGGGGAGCCATAGGGTGGCATAGCTGGGGGGGCTGAGCAGTCAGTCTTGGGGGGAGCCCACCCCTTCTGACCCAAAGTGGGTAGACCCCCCCCAAAACTGAGTGCTGTGCCCCACTCTAGCCACCAGCTCCAAGCACTGGGCACTCCAGCCCTGATCGGTGGGGTGTCTCCTCCCCAGGTGGGGTGGGGGGTGGTGGTGGGGTGGGGTGGTCCTCCTTGCACCCTGCCCAAACCCCCAGACCCTATGCTGGGCACCCTGGAGCATCCCTGGAGCTTACCTTGTAAACATCCCCATAAGTGCCGGATCCGATGCGCTGGACCAACTCGTAGCGCAGACGCGGGTCCTGGAGAGACACGTCCCGCAGGGCGCTCATCCTTCCCGGACACCCAGACCGAACCAGCACAGCCTGGCAGCCGGGGATGGAGGCTCCTCCTCCGGGGCGGGGAGGAAGGAGGAGGGCTGGCCCTGCCTGCACAGGGAGGAGGACTCCAGGGGGAGGAGAGAGGGCCTCTGAGCACGTACAGAGTGCAGCCCCAGACAGAAAAAGAGAAGATCAGCACCAGGGTGCCTCTGAGCATGTACAGAGTGCAGCTCCAGGCACAGGGCTCTGCAGAAAAAGAGAGAAGAGCAGCACCAGGGCGCCTCTGAGCAGCCCCAGTCTTAGGGCTGTACAGGAGAGGAAATCAGCAGCAGGGTGCCCCTGAGCATGTACAGAGTGTAGGCCCAGGCACAGGACTCTGCAGAAAAAGAGAGATCAGCACCAGGGTGCCCCTGAGCATGTACAGAGTGCAGCCCCAGGCACAGGGCTCTGCAGAAAAAGAGAAAAGATCAGCACCAGGGCGCCTCTGAGCATGTACAGAGTGCAGCCCCAGGCATAGGGCTGTACAGGAGAGGAAATCAGCAGCGGGATGCCCCTGAGCATGTACTGAGTGCAGCCCCAGGCACAGGGCTCTTCAGAAAAAGAGAGAACATCAGCACCAGGGTGCCTCTGAGCATGTACAGAGTGCTCAGAGTACACACAGAGTACATACAGAGCATGTACACCCAGCCCCACAGGGTGACCACATGTTACAGGACAAGACCCCTTCCAAAAATGCAGGACACCCAAGAAAAATGCAGGATATTAAAAAATAAAATCTAAAAACACTCCGTTTGGCTTGCCTCAGGGTTTTGGAGCTGGACAACAAATAGAAGCAAATGTTTCTGAAAATTGTCACTGGAGCTCCTCTGAGCACGTTCAGAGTGCAACCTTTGCCCCAGGGCTCTGCAACCCCAGATGGGTCCAACTCATAGTGCAGACGCAGGTCCTGGAGAAACACGTCCCGCAAAGGCGCTCATTCTTCCCGGTCACCCAGACCGAACCAGCACAGCCTGGCAGCCAGGGATGGAGGCACCTCCTCTGGGCATCCTGAATATGTTTGGATAGGAGGGCTGCTGCATGTCAAAGAGAAGCAGACGCCTCTGAAAATTGTCGCCAGATTGCCTCTGAGCATGTGCAGAGTGTGGAGAAGTATCAAAGGAAGTCAGCCAGCTCAGGGCTGTGTCGGTAGATATGGAAAAGCTTGTAAGCACCACAGCTGCCGGATGGCGCTGTATGAAAAAATGAGGTTTGCGGTACAAATCATGATTCCCAGCCAAGCCATTACCCTGATTAATCCGCATACCACATGGAGGGTTTCCAATCTGATGCGCGTGGCCCAGAAAATCCCACCACATCTCCGAAAAGGGCAGCTGAGTTCAGACAACCTGGATCAGGACCCCACATCAGGGATCAAAGCAGGTCAGCTTTGGGTAGCCCCATCCAAGTGGTGCAGGCAGCTTCCCAGGATCACAGTCCATGTTTGAAGTTCATGCATGTAGCGTGGAACATGGGGGGAAGGCCCAGGAGAACGCCACGATCCTAGGCACACTTTCCTAGAAATAAGCCCTATATCGGAGTTGACCAAGCATAGGATAGGTATGCGTCACCATAGGGTCGCCATAATCCTCTTCCACTAAACCAGGTCAGGATCCTCTGTCGCATTTGCCAGTATCCCCAAAAATCGGGGTTGTCCCTGTTTTTCCGGGGATATGGCAACCTTACAGCGCCTGGACAGAATGGAGGTACATACCTTGATTTTCAACCATTTCATCTCATGGCATACTAACAAAGCAACTGAAATGGTCGGTCTTTGCCCATCAGTTGTTTGACCCTTGACAAGGCACACCATGTTGTGATAAGGGGCTCAAATCTCCCAATTGTGGGCACACCATGTTGTGGTAAGGGGCTCAAATCCCCAACTGGGGGCACACCATGCTGTGGCAAGGGGCTCAAATCCCCCATTTGGGGACACACCACGCTGTGCAAAGGGCTCAAATCCAATTGGGGACACACCACGCTGTAGTAAGGGGCTCAAACCCCCCAATTGTGGGCACACCATGCTGTGGCAAGGGGCTCAAATTCCCCAATTGGGGGCTCAAATCCCCTAAACAAGGCCCATCCGCAGCACACGGGTTGAAAACCACCACCTTGTAGACTATGGGCTCAATCTTAACCAACTTAGGCCAGCATGACTCACTCGTCTCCCTCTTCCCGCGGTGGTGCACGGAGATCGGAGCGTGTCTGTGCACTGGCCTAACCCCACCAGGAGTGGCGTATAAGTGCCATATGGCACTTTTCCAACTTCACCAACGTGGTGGGAAGCATCGGTTTAGTTATGCCAGACTTAATTGGTGAGGTTTGTGCCTAACCAATTTGTTACCAAATGTTGTTGTTGTTGGTAAGGACTACCTCTAAATGGTGGTGACGGCCATCCATTGTTTTCAAAGAGGATCTTGACATCTAACATGAGTTGGTTGTGGGCCGTCCACATATAAGGCCGACGCGGACACGGAACTTTCTGCCACTTGTCGAAATAAAACCTCTAAATAAGGCCTGTGGCGCACTTCATGCACTCAAAAGCGTCGGGGATATGTGGGTTAGGATTCCACATGCCTCATCTAGAGGTCCCCACTACCATGTAGTGGTTCTGAGGTTCGACTTAGATTTGAAAGATCCAGGTTCAAATCCCGGCTCGTTGGTCCCGACATTAAGCTTAGTCTGCCTCACAGGGTTGTTGTGCCGACCAAAGGTTTGCTGTACACCACTCTTTGTAGGAAGGACAGTAGGAAAAATGTGAACAAAAGAATTGCACATATGATATTAAATCCCCAAACCCCCATCCACCCCCACATGGAATGTGGAAACAAATGCTCAACGCACATGTTCAGAACAGTTCACTGTTAAGCATCAGACCTGAGAACCAGTTCCCGAGCTGAGCACTGCTCTTTGATTAAAGGAAAAACAGTGCGCTTATGCTCACGCCGATAGCTTAAATGATGTGGCATCACCTTCTGTGGCGTCACCTTAAATGATGTGCTGAAGAGGGGAGCGACTGATGTGGGCCAGAGCCATTTTTAGCACACTGGCCAAGTATTGTTAGTACTGCTGGGAGGAAGACTGGGGAGGCTGCCAAGAGCACGGGAGGGGTGCGAGCGTTGGTGACTGGCCGCGCATGAAATAAACCCAGGGACACTGTGTGGTTGCTGTGCAGAGAGGTGGAGTGGCTCTGCTCTTTAATCCAGGGGCAAACCCTTGGCTCTAAAAAGAGACGTGCACTCATGCGCATGTGCATAGAAAAGCTGCTTATGAACTTGGGAAGTCACTGGAGCAAGTCACACTCCACTAACAGTGCAGTCAGTGAGAGGAGGGAGAGACCATCTCTAGTGCTCCAGCGCACTTCCCAACTATCCTCCTCACTGCCTTCCTCGCAGGGTTGTTATGAAATTAAAAAGGAGAGTGTTGAGACCCAGGAAAGGAATCCAGGCACCCAAATCCATAATATTCGTATTCTATTTGTATTGCAATCAATACAAATGGCAATAACGTATTGCAATATATTTGTATTGCAATCAATACAAATATATGTGTAATAGTATTTACTTGAATCTAATGCACCATCAAATCTAATGTACACCCTATACTTAGGATCAAAACACCATATTTATTAGAATCCAATGCACCATCAAATCTAATGTGCACCCTATACTTAGGATCAAAACACCATATTTACTAGAACCTAATGCACCATCAAACCTAATGTAAACCCTATACTTATCTTCAAAATACCATATTTACTAATCTAGTGCACCATCAAATCTAATGCACACCCTGATATTTAAGACTGAATTTGGCTGAAACAGGTGAGCGTTAGATTCAAGTAAATATAGTATACCATATATACTATATTTACTCAAATCTAATGTTCACCTTTTCCAGCCAAATTCAGTCTTTTAAAATACTTTTAATTACAATATAGGGAGTTACTTTTCAATCACCGTGTATATATACATACATATGTACATACATACATATATATATGTGTGTGTGTGTATATGTATGTATGTGTATGTATATATGTGTGCGTGTGTGCAATCAGTGCAGTCAATATTTCATAGAAATAATCATTTGATTGACTGGGATGCGGAACCCACAGCTGTCATTGCCAGGAGTCAATCGAATCCCCCCCCCCCCAACCAACATCACCCGTTCAGATGGAAGGCGGCAGATCTCGAACTCGGTGCCAAAACTGCACATTACAGGCCAGGACAGCAATCATCTCTCCCAACACCCAACTTTTGGGGGGGAACCTGATGGGGATGGGACTTCCAAGACACTGAACCAGGGGAAGGCTGACCTGTTTCTCTCTCTCCCACCCCCCCCCCACCTGTGATGCTGATCTGGGGCAACGAAGCGTGGCGGCGGAGTCATCGGTGATGGAGCAAAAGAGACAAACTGTCCGTTTCCATCAGCAGGCAGATCTGTGAAGCTTTGGGGGTTGATCCTTAGCGGTGTAACTAGTTTTCAGGAATGAGTGTGTAAGCAGAAGGGGGGCAAAGAGGGGTGTTTATCCTTCAAACTAAAAATTACTCCCCAGAATAGATCAGTGCAGATTTTTAAAACATGCACCATAGGAAAAATAGATGCACTGCTACTGCTACTTCTTCAAAAATTGTCACCAAAGTGCCTCTGAGCATGTGCAAAGTGCATCCCCTGCTCCAGGGCTCTGCAGCCACAGAAGAGTCGCCAGTCAGTCTGGTTGCCCAGGAGTTTTGGGGCCACACAACAAATCTGAATAACCTCTGAAAACTGGCACCACAGTGCCTCTGAACACGCGCAGAGTGCCTTGTCGCTGCATCACAGCCCATAGGCTCTGTGAGTGTGGAAAGCTTATGAACGTGGAAAGCTCACAAAACCGGTTCTTAGTGGGTGCCTCCATCACAGAAGGAACACCCACCCCAAATTTCACACTTCTAGGCCTGGTGGTTTTGGCTGGGCGTTGATGAGTCAGACTTGAGTCAGTAACCTTTCAGTTTTTTATATGTGTGTGTGTATGTGATATGTATATCACACATACATATATGTATATGGTCTGGGAGTCTTGGGGATGGACGAAGAGGCCAAAGCTTTGGACGCCAATACTAGAATCCACCCGGGAAAAACCAGGCTAATAAAGAGATTATTAAAAATATTTTTTAATCCAACTATCCTTTGGATAAGTCCGTACAAAGACTAACTCTATCCACTTATTGCAGGTGTGTCAATGGAAAAAGGGGTGCGATACTCCCATCCAAAAATCCAATTTGCTCTACTACCCCCTCCTACACACCCAATTCTTTGGGTAACTCGAAAACCAAACCGAGTGCTGCGTGGCAGTGCCAGTTTTCGGCCCCGTGCCTGACTGTCAAGGCACTCTGGCTGGTGGGCCAAATTTTATTCCTTTTCAGCAGCCCCCCCCCCCCATTTGATCCCCCAAATGTTCTTGGTGAAGATTTCAGCATTATATAAAATAGTCCTCCTGATTTTCCATGTTGGGCACCCAGCATTACCCAGCAGTGCCAAGAGGAGGTGGCAGAAAGTCACAACCCCTGATGATGCCAGGCAGCTCTGCAGTGGTGCCAAGAGAAGGCATAGAGATATAGGTCCGGGGTAGGGGGGCTCAGAGGGACTTCCGGGGCCGCTTGAGGAAGGAGAGGGTGTAGTCGCGGGGGGCCGAGGCTTTCTGTTTCTTCAGCTGCACCTGGGACTGGGCCGTGAGCTGCAGCTTGATGGCGCTGGAGTTGATCTTGGCTGCCACCAGCAGCTCCTTCATCCCCTTCATCTTCTCGCTCTGGAAGGCCAGGACGGGCCCTTCGGGTGGCGGGCTGGAGCCACCACCCAGCCCCTCCTCTTTCTCCAGAGGCGGCCGGCTGTCCGTGCGCTGGCCGGAGCTGGGACGCCGACGCTCGGTCACCTTCTTGGGCAAAGGGGGCTCTTCAGGCTTGGACTCACGGCGGGGACCCCGACGCCGCCCTTCTCGCAAGTCCTCGCTGCCTTGGTCGTCATCGTCGTTGGTGTCCACCTCTCGGCTCACCAGAGTCACCTTCTGCCGCACCTGGGTGGGGGAACGCCAATCAAACCCCAATCAAACCCATTTTACTAACATGTAGATCCAAGATGGTGGAGCCCGCCTTTTTGTGACCCTCCACTTTGAAAACCCCTTTTCTGAACTTCACCCCACCCAGCCCAAACCCACTCTTGATAACAGCAGCAGTTCCTCACCGTCCCGTCAAAACGGCTCAGGGATTGCACCAGGAAGGTGGCCCAGCCCACGTGGAGGACCGGTGTGGGGCTGCCCTCTTCCCACTTGCAGATCCCGTCGTAGAAACGCAGGAGGTGGGTGAAGCATTCGGGGTCTTGCAGGGCCGAGCCGCCGGCCAGACCTGGAGACGCCTATGAGAAATAAAATTAAAGTGGTAGCTGGTTGCGCATAGGGATTCTCCATGCGTGCAATGCCGAAACATGTTCATAACTGCAAAAGAGGACAAGCCGTGCCATGAAAGAGGACACCCACGAAAAAAATAGGACATGAGAAAATAAGAGCTGACAACACTTCTATATAATTTATATACCATATTAGTTGAAAAGCGGTATATAAATATTGTAGATAAGACAAATACATAGATATCTACTCAAATGTAATGAGCACCTTTTCCAGCCAAATTTAGAGCAAAATCCTAACCGTGTCTACTCAAAAGTAAGCCCCATAGTGTTTAATAGGTCTTACTCCCAGGAAAGTGTGTTTAAGATTGCAGCTTTAGGGTGCAAACTTATGCATATGTCCACTCAGAATTAAGTCCTATTGTATTAAATGGGGTTTACTCTCAGGAAAGTGTGTTTAAGATTGCAACCTTAGGCTGTAATCCTAAAGACACTTTCCTAGGAGTAAGACCCATTGAACACAATGGGGCTTACTTTTGAGTAGACATGGTTAGGATTGTGCTAGTCTCCAAAATCAGGTTTTGCATTAGATGTGTTGGTGCATTAGATTTGAGTAAATCTAGATATCTATTATAAGTAGATTATAAGGATAAATTAGTATTTACTGTATTTTCTCAAATCTAACGCTCACCTTTTCCAGGCAAATTTAGTCTCCAAAATCCGGGTGCGCATTAGATCCGAAGGTTAACTAGATTCAAGTATTAGATTTTTGGTATTTTGGTTTTAACTATAGGTTGCGCGATAGATTCAACAGCACATTAGATTCGAGTAAGTACGGTGTTTTGTAGTTTACTATTTTGTAATAAAATGTAACACAAACCCCCTGTTGTATAAAGCAGTGCAATCATAACAAATCAATTATCATGTTATTATTGTTATATATATGTTATTATATCATATATCATAGAATCCTAGAATTGGAAGGGATTTAGTCCAACCCCATATATATATATATATATATATATATATATATATATATATATATATATATATATATATATATATATATATATATATATATATATATATATATATATATATGTGTGTGTTGTATGCAGTAAAATTAAATTTTGCGCCTGCTTTGCAGCTGTGCTTTACAATCACCAGTAAACATTTTTTTTATCTCAAGCCTTTTAAAATCAGGGTGCGTATTAGATTTGATGGCGCATTTGATTCAAGTGAATATACGTATATTGCTTTCAGGTGGCTAATTGAAACATAATGTTACTTAATAAACATATAATTTATTCCTTATAATTAATGAGTTCCATGATGGCTGCCTGCTAACAAGGAAAAGGAGGATAATGCAGATTTTTTTTCTAGGACACATGGCAAAAAAGAGGACACGTCCTGGAAAAAGAGGACATATGTTCTACATAAGTGGGGTAGACAACCAGGGCATCTGCCAACATGTTACTCCAAGCAGCCCTGATCTCACCTGCAAGTCAGGCTTCTCTCCCTCTTGTTGGGGGGAGTAAGAGTGCCCCCCCAAATTAAGTCCCCCTCAAAACTTGTTGTCCCCTTCAACATGTGTCCCCAGCCTGACATAAATGGGAGAGACTAAAGGAAAAACATTATTTCCTTTCTCTGCAAGGATACTGGTGGGCCGCTGTGCCCACAACCCACCACCTGGCTCCTGAGTGGTGGAGCCAGCCTCAGACCCCACACAACTAGCACCCACCCCATAGCCCCACATCAGCTCTCCTTACTTCTCCTCTCTCACCGGCCCCCTTCTCTTCGGCTGAGTCGGCAAGGCTGGCCACCTCCTTCAACAGATTGGGGATCACGTCGTTGGCCACATCGAAAAACTCCTTGTAGATCTCCTCGTCTTCGCGGCAGTAGTTGTAGCTGGAGGGTGGGGGAAGAAAAGGGGGACACTCAGAAGCCCTGCCGAGCTGAACATGCACACACTTTTGCACGTGGCTCCGGAGATGTCAAACCACTTGTTGCAATCACAGAGTTGGGAGGGAGCCAAGAGGTCATCTAGTCCAAACCCCTGCCTGTAGCAGGAGCATCTCCAATCCTTGCCACCACTCTGTTATACCCAGAGTGTGCATGGGGGGAAAAGGAAGACGTGGGGTCCATGATTGCAAAAGACCACGGAATATGTTTGTGGTAAATGCCAAGTGTGTACATTCCAGTTCATACATCCCAGTTTATGACTCGGGGCCCAATCCAGAGCTGGAGCAAGTTGCACCATCCTCCAAGTGCTGCAAACATACCGTAAGGCACATCTGCGCCACAAAAGAGATAGGTAGGTCAGGGCACGTCTATGCATTGGCCTCCCTGCAGTGGCCCACACCTCCGCAAAACCAGGGAAAGGGGTGAGTGGAGCATAGAGGTGGCACTTCCAGTGGAGGGGGGGCATTCTGGGGTGGGGGGGGTGAGATCATAGGTGGGCAGGAGAGAGAGACTCTCCAGAGACAAGTCTCCCCTTCCCTGCAGTAACGCAGCAGCAGTCCCTAAACTTGCACTACATATAGCGCACTGCATATAGCGGAGGCACGGGCAAGCATATTGGTTTTCCAGCAAAAGGTAGGATTGCGCCATCCCTCTCTTACAGTCTAATCCTGTAAATATTTACTCAGAAGTAAGTCCCATTGTGTTGAATAGTGCTTACTCCTTGTTTCTGGGAAAGGAAGGAAGGAAGGAAGGAAGGAAGGAAGGAAGGAAGGAAGGGAGGAAGGAAGGAAGGGAGGAAGGAAGGAAGGAAGGAAGGAAGGAAGGAAGGAAGGAAGGAAGGAAGGAAGGGAGGGATGGAAAGGATGAGAAAGAGAAAAAGAAAGAAAAGGAAGTAAAGAGAGAGAAAGAGGGAGAAAGAAAAGGAGGTAGAGAGAGAAAGAGAAAAAAGAAAAGGAAGGAGAGAGAAAGAAAGAAAGAAAGAAAGAAAGAAAGAAAGAAAGAAAGAAAGAAAGAAAGAAAGAAAGAAAGAAAGAAAGAAAGAAAGAAAGAAAGAAATGAACTAACTCTTGGATGACAGTGGCTGAGTCAGCCCAGGCTTCCAGGGCCTCCTTGACATTTTTGTTCCGGCAGTGGTACCCAGCCAGGTACATGTAGGGGTAGATGTGTTCGTTGTTATAATACTGCTTGGCTGAGTTGATCCCCTGGGAGGAAAGAAAGAAGAAAAATGGAAATTATTTCCTTCCATTTCATCCTTTGCTTCCTACTTCACTCTTTTATTTGCTGAGCTTTCCATTCCTGTGCTGGTTCAGAGCCAGTTAAATTTAAAGAAATCTCTGCCTTGATGATGCTTAATGATTGAATGGAGGTGGTTCTAACTTTATTTATTTACCAGTTTATTTAATTAATTTAATTATTTAAAATTTATTTATCAGTTTATTTGGTTATTAGTGTAAGGCCCAGACAAATTGCTGCCAGTCAGTGCTTGACAGTATACAGATCATAGCCAGACTCCGCAGGAAACAGGAAAAATTCCTATTAATTGGGGCCCCATTGACTTTCAGATCTGTTGGGACGACCACAACACCTCTCCAAGCAAAGGTCACCACTACCCCTGCCCCATGGTCAGAAAACAGTGGCCATCTTCAGGAGAAGAACACCTGGTGATAAATGAAGAGGGGGTCCGGGCGGCCGTTGGTGGGTTCCAGCTCCTCCAGGTCAGCCAGATTCCCCAAAGCCATCGGGTACCTGAAAAGTAACACCAGAGGTCAGAATAAGGATTTAGGCTCTAAGATTCTATAAGGATTGTCACCCAATCTAATAAAGATTGTCTTTATTAATAAATAAATAAATAAATATTAATAAATATTAATAAATAAATATTCATCAAAGGGGGGAGATTAAGATGTCTGCTGTGCATTTGGGCAACTATAAGCCAAAAAAACTGCCCCGTACAAACGAATCAAGGGCTGACCCTCCGTCTCCTTCACCCACATTTTTGTGGGTAGACACATTAATTCTCATGTTCTGTGTTTCCAAAAAAGGCTGCAAACCTAAAGTAATGGTAAAAACACTTTCCAGGAAGTGAGACCCATTGAATCTCAATGGGGCTGACTTTGGAATGCCAAAGGGAGGGAGGGAAAGAGGGAAGGAAAGGAAGAGATAGATAGATAGATAGATAGATAGATAGATAGATAGATAGATAGATAGATAGATAGATAGATAGATAGATAGATAGATAGATAGATATGGTAAGGGATGGATGGATAAGGAAGGAAGGGATAGATAGGTATGGTAAGGGATGGATGGAGAAAGAAGGAAAGAAGGAAGGAAGAGATAGATAGGTATGGTAAGGGATGGATGGATGGATAAGGAAGGAAAGGATAGATAGGTATGGTAAGGGAAGGTTGGAGAAGGAAGGAAAGAAGGAAGGAATAGATAGATATGGTAAGGGATTGCTGGATAAGGAAGTATGGTAGGGATTGCTGGATAAGTAGGTATGGTAAGGGATAGATGAATAAGGAAGGAAGGGATAGACAGACAGACAGGTATGATAAGGGATGGATAAGGAAGGAAGGAAAGGATAGATAGGTATGGTAAGGGATAGATGAATAAGGAAGGAAGGAAGGGACAGACAGACAGGTATGATAAGGGATGGATGGATAAGGAAGGAAGGAATAGATAAATAGATAGGTATGGTAAGGGATGGATGGAGAAGGAAGGAAGGGATAGACAGACAGACAGACAGACAGACAGACAGACAGACAGACAGACAGACAGACAGGGTTAGGATTGTGGTCTTACTGGGAGGGCCCCCCTCTGCCTCTCTGTCTTCACTGCTCCTTGTCACCCCACTTCCAGGGGTGGGAAAATGTAAAAGGTGGAGTGGAGAAGAGAGGCAAGCTAGACTGTCCCTCCACTTCCTGCTCAAAAGGGGACGTGGAGATGCTCTAGCCTGCCACTCTCTTCTCTTTCACTCTGTTCCCCACCTCTTTTTTCAAATATCAAGCAATAAATGTAAGAATTGCCCCATAGCAGAAGGATAGTGGATGGGGGAAGGGGTTGTCGAACAATCCTAATCCCCAGTTAGGGTCGGCACAAGTCCTGTGCTGGCCTGGGGGGGGGGGGGGGGAAGACACACGCTAAAGTGTCGTAAACATGCACCAGCCTCTCAGTGCTACCGCAGGAACAAGGAGACAGATTATCCTAAATCGGTTAGGATCACACCCTGAAAACCTACAAGCACAGCAGTGGTTTTAACTACTAGGGATCAGAGGTCAGAACAGACCCGTTCAAAATACTGACCTTTCGAGGTGGCCCAGGTCGTAGAGAACCCATAGCAGCTTCTGCAAGGCATGGAGAGACAGAGAGGAGTGGGAGGAGAGCAACAAGAAGGACCGTATTTACTCAAATCTAATGCGCCATCAAATCTAATGCGCACCCTATACTTATAATCAAAATACCGCATTTACTCAAATTTAATTCTAGGGATAGAATCCAATTCTAGGATTCTAATTAACCATCAAGTCCAACGCGCACCCTGATTTTGGAGACTAAATTCGGCTGAAGAAGGTGAGCGTTACATCCGAGTAACTACAGTATTCAGGATTGGTTGGAGTACATATTCAGGTTGAGGATGGTTCACAAGGCACAAGCAGATCCTGACCCTGTGAATGGAACAAAGACCCCAAAGAACTGGGGGAAGCCCACCAACCCACCTGTTGCAGCTGTAGCAGTTCCAGACTGTCGGAGTGGAGGTCAATGGAGGGGTTGATGGCGCACACCATGAAGGCCACCTCCATCTGGCGGGTGCAGCAAAGGTAGGAGCCCTTCAGGTACAGCCAGCTCTGTGGGGGGAGAAGGAATATTACAAGGAAAGGGTTTCCAGATGGATTTCACTCCAGGGCTGGCACATCAATGAGGCCAAATGGGGCGCCTGCATAAGGGGAACGTAAGTGGTTACCCGTTCTGACACGCCTGAGTTGACCGTCTGGCCACGCCGGTCCTCGTTGCCCTTGCCGTGCCACGTCACCTCTGCTGTCTGTTCGCCATCCTTGCCGAACACCACCCAGGCGTGGTCCTCAGAGAGCGCCAGGTGGACATCCAGGAGACCGAGGGCCTGGCAGGCACCTACCACTGCAAAAGCCACACCGGAGCTGTCTAGCTTGGTGCCTAAAAGCAGGAACAACGAGCCGTTCTTAGGGAGATGGAGGGTGCACTGGGTGTGCAAGGAGAGTAGCAACGAGGGTGCCCAATTCCAGGCCTTGCCACCCAACCCAAAATGGTCTTCTCAAGATGTCCCACCTGTGATGAAGCTGAACAGCGACTGGATGTGTGCCCGGTCTTTGAAGTATGAGCGGCTCAGGCTGTTCCAGATGACGTCTGAGACTTTCTTGACCAGCTCCCTGGAGGAGTAGCCGTTGGGCCGGGGGTAGAGCGAGAGGTCAACGGCCCCGCGGATCTGGGCTGTGAAGCGGGCGTGCAGGGCCCCGATGATGCTGAGGTCGGCCACTGGGAAGTACGTCAAGCTATCGGGTCCTTGGGCCGGCTCGAAGCTGATGCCGGGCACGTTGGTGGGGAGGACCCGGTTGACAGCCAGGAAATGCTCCACGAAGCCCAAGACAAGCGAAAGCAGCACCAGATCTGGCTCATCCCGGTGCAGCTCCAGATCGAAAAGGCGGACCACGTCAGACACCGAGCGGAGGGGAAACAGCGCCTTCTGGGCTGCCTTGAGCCCCATGGTCAAGGGCAGCTCTAGGGGCGGAAAGAGAAGATGATGGGGGGATCACAAACAGCTACAAACCCACACCTAAAATTCTGTAAGAGAACCTGAAAAGTGGCATAACTAGGGGGTGCAGAGCAGTCATTCTTGGAGGGAGCCTCACCGGAGATGTTACAGATGGACATGCAAAACTGAAACGGCTCCGAAGGGGAAGGGCCCCCTGGACACCACGGTAAGGCTCCCTCCATGAATGACTGCTCAGCCCCCCTCTACCTACTCCACCAGCCTTGTGCAAACCAGGAGAGAAAGGGATGGAGAGTTATCAAGCTCAGGCTGCAATCCTAAAGACACTTTCCTGGGAGTAAGACCCACTGAACATAATGGAACTTACTTTTGAGTAGAGATGGTCAGGATTGTGCTCTCAATCTATGGCATTTCCATAGTGTCGGTCAGAGTCAAGAAACTACACGGGGCATCGATTCCAAAGACGGCAACTCATAGAGGTATCAATCAGGATAAATAAAACCTATATATAACCTATATGTTTATTTAGGCAATGAGGTTGAGTTTGGCAGAAAAGAAATATTAATATTGATACGAATACTGATATTGTATACTATTATCTATTATGAATGCCTATTGATGTGTGATTGTAGTATATAGTTTTATCAATCCTATTAGATGTATATGCCACTTTTCAACAAAAAGTTCACTAACAGTGCAATCCTAAGCATGTCTACTCAGAAGTAAGTCCCATTATGTTCAATAGTAGCTACTCCCAGGATAGTGTGGTTAGGATTGCAGCCAAAGCTATTTTTTATGTTGAGTCAGTATCCTGATAGTGCAACTTCATTTCAATATATATTATTGTACAATATTAATAAAGAATCTTGTGTTATCTTAATAAAGTATCTTGTTGTCTTGAATATATATAGATATTAAATATGTTATATAGATCTAAATATATTTATATCTTAAATATCTAAGAATCTATACGACATCACATCCAGTGGGTCCCATCAGACTGTCTCCCCAAAAATGGGCACCTTTGGGTAACTGTGCCTTAGATTTGAGGCTTAAATTGATGACATCACTGCCCAGTTAGTGACATCACATCCAGTGGGTCCCACCAGACTGTCAACCTAAAAACGGCACCTTTTGCCAATTGCAGCTGAAGCTTGAGGCTTACATTTATGGCTTGCCATGACATCACTGCCCGCTTAATGACATCACATCCAGTGGGTCCCAACAGACTGTCACCCAAAAAATGGGCACCTTAGTGTAACTGTAGGTTTGAGCCTTAAACTGATGACATCACTGCCCAGTTAATGACATCACATCCAGTGATGTCACCCAAAAAATTGGCACATTTTGGCCAATTGTGGCTTAGGTTTGTGGCAGACCATGACATCACTGCCTGGTTAATGACATCACATCTGGTTGGCCCCAACAGACTGTCATCCTAAAAATGGACATCTTAAGCTAACGGTACCTTAGTTTTGGGCTTAAATTGATGATGTCACTCCTGTCCATGACATCACTGCCCGTTTAATGACATCACATCCAGTGGGCCCCAACTCTCATCCTAAAAATGGGCACCTTTTATTCAATTTCAGGCTTAAATTTCAGGCTTAAATCGATGATGGCTGCAATACAAAGAGCACTTTCCTGGGAGTAAACTCCATTAAAATCAATGGAACTTACTTCTGAGTAGACACAAATAGGATCATAATGGATGTCACTCCTGGCCATGACATCACCGTCCATTTAATGGCATCACATCCACTGGGTCCTAACAGATTGTCATCCAAAAAATGGGCCCCGTAAGGTAACTGTACCTTAAGTTTGAGTATTAAATTCATGACATCACTGCCCAGTTAATGACATCACATCCAGCGATGTCACCTTAAAAAGGGGCACCATTTGGCCAATTGTGGCTTAGGACTGCAGCTTAAATTGATGGTGTCAGTACTGGCCATGACATCATTGTGCAGTTAATGACATAACTTATGCAGAGTCCCACCAGTCCTCTGGTGGCGCAAGTGGTTAAGACACCATGCCTGTTAACCAGCAGGCCAGGGTTCGAGACCTGGGTCCTCACAAGACAAGGATTTCCTGCTACAGGCAGTGGGTTGGACTAGATGATCCACAGGGTCCCTTCCAACTCTATGATTCTATGTGCTTCTAAAACCCCTGCCCCAGGTTGATGCAAGCAGGGAGTGCTTCACCCCACATAAGCCAGTAGTGCAACCAACATCCTATGGATTGCAAGGTCTCTCCTTACACATGAGGTGGCTCATGTTTGGAAGCAATGGCAACATGTGTTTTCGGCTGCAATCCTGTGCATGCTTCATGAGTGCAAACCTAGTTGCAGGACTTGGGGCTCACTTTTGAATAGGATTGTGCAAATGATTGCACAGTGCATAGGATTGTGCACATATTTTGCTATGATTTGCAAAATAATTTTTTAAGGGTGGGGGGCTGGGAGGTGGTGAGACCCACTGCTTGCAAAGGGGGTCTTGCTTTGCAAAGCCTCTTTTGCATTTTTTGGCCCCTCCAAAAAGGGAGGCAGAAAAAAGTGCACCCCCCTGTGCACTTTTTTGCACCAATTTTTTTGCAGCAATGCAATTAAATGCATGCTCCTCTGAGCAAATGCATGCTCTTGCAATAAGCAAGGGTCAGTTGTGGGGCTGCAGAGGCCCTCCTCCCCCCATTTCAGCCTCCACCACCCCCCAGACACACCCCCTCCAGCTCACCTCTCCAGCTCTCTAATTTGAATGCACTGCTCCAGCAATTGCAGCCATGCTCCTTAAGCCGCGCAAAGGAGCTCGGGAGTTGGAGTCTTTTCAGCTCTCTCGCAAGGCACGGCGGGAAAGTCCCTGGAGAAGGACTCCTTGGAACCTCTCCCCGCCTGCAGCCTGTGCCCAAAGAGGCGCAGTGCATCCTGGGAAGTGTCCTTTTCTTCCCTGTGCATTATGGGACTTGTAGTCTTTTTGTCTTTTTGGCTCCCCCCTGTATGACTTTTTCCAGGACATGTCCTCTTTTTCAGCCTTGAGTCCTGGAAACTCATCTTCATTGTCCTCCTTTTCTTTCTGAGCAAGAAGCATGTAGCCTTTTGTAATTAATAAACTATATGTAATTAAATTTAATTAATTTATTAAGTAAATAAATTTAATTTAATAATTTAATAATTTAATTAATTAATTAATTAATGCAGTGGGGTTTATTAAATTTAATAAATCTAATTACTAAATTTCATTAATTTAAATTATTGAAATTTATAATCTAGCTATTGCAATTTATTGCATTGCGGGAGTAAAAATTTCAATAATATTTGTGGGTCTGGGCACACCCTCCCATACAACACCTCCCTGTGCAGCACCCTCTTGCAAAACCCCCACTGCATCACCCCCCATGCAAAATCCCCAGTGCACCACCCCCACAGCAACACCCCCATGCAGCACTGCTGTGCAAAACCCCTACTGCAGCACTCTCATGCAAAACCCCCAGTGTAGCACCCCCGTGCAATACCCCCTGTGCAGCACCCCATGCAAAAACCCCTGTGCAGCACCCCCTCTGGAACACCCCCTCTGCAGCATGCCCATGCAAAACCCCCAGTGTAGCACCTCCGTGCAATACCCCCGATGCAGCACCCTGTGCAATACCCTCTGTGCAGCACCCCATGCAAAACCCCCCGTGCAGCACCCCCCTCTGGAACACCCCCTCTGCAGCACGCCCATGCAAAACCCCCAGTGTAGCACCCCTGTGCAATACCTCCCATTCAGCACCCCCATGCAAGGAAGGTTCCCCCATCATGGAAGGAACACCCTCCCCAAATTTCACACTTCTAGGTTCTGCGGTTTTGGCTGGGTGTTGATGAATGAGTGAGTCAGTGACTCAGTGAGTGTGCCAGTACTCACCCACAGAGGTGCCGGTACTCACACGGAGGTTCCAGTACTCCAGTACTCTCTCAGAAAGATACCAGTTGTGGGGTTGGCATAAGCTGCACTGTTCATAAGAGTAGCCCTATTGGACCAAGCCGAAGCCCCATCTCATACAGGTTCCTATATCTCACAGACACATCTAAGGTAGATGACATCACCAAATCTTGCAGCGAGGAGTTCTATAGATTAACTTTCTCTTCTCTGTGCCAGCATTCCTGCAACCATTGTGTCAGTAGGACTGGATTGTCAGTCTACCCCAACCTCACCATGGGAATAATAACATTCAATATCATATTCATGAAATCTGTTGGACACCCAGAAACTACACAAGAAACTACACAAACACACAATTGAGGTTTTTATCCTTTTGTAGCATTACAACGTAGAATTGGAAGGGACCTAGAAGGTCATCTAGTCCAACCCCCAGCCTATGGCAGGAAATATTACACACAAGTGTTGCTACTATATGGAAGCCACCAAATTGTTGTCTGTGGGCAAAATCCACAGTAACTTCAGGGAATCCTTGCTCTGGTGTAAGAACAACTTACTCTGGATTCCAATATGAATTTCCCATAGGTTTTCACTAGGTGGTGCAGTAACTACAGTTGCACATGAAGTCTCTAACGTGCTCCCGTAGTTACTCTGGATTTGGGGGTATGTCTAGTCCCTTTCCCCACAAGCTCCTTTTCGCAAGTTCCGTGTAGCTAATCACCCTATTCCTTGTTGTCACAAAAATCACACACGCACGCAAATGTTAATGGGAATCTCCCTCTTTTATTTAATTAACTGATTAACTTTGGGTTTATCCCCCCCCCCCCCGCCTTCCAACATCTATTATGTACAAAAGGAGTTTTAATTTCTGGATCCTACAGAAACAAGTGCAAATCAAATGCCATTTTTAACCCTAACGATAAATATCTGGTCGGTTAGGGAGTAGAAATGGGGAGGATAGGTAGAGAATCTATAACAACGTCAATGCCCCTTCATCGTAGCCGGTACAAAAAGTGTCCTTAGAAAAGGAAGAACTGCTTTGCTGGATCAGTCCCTTTGAACCCAGTGTCCAGTTTCCAACATCGGATGGCCAGAGGAAGCATGCTGCGGCCAGCATAGAGTGAGGAGCTAGGCCTTGCCTCTCCTCTCCCCCTTGTGGTGGGTGCCCCAGGCTATCGCTGGCGCTGGGGAATACAGATCCCATGGGTCCGTGAGCGCACATAGCCTGATTTGCATGTGCAGCGATAGGAGCCGCTGGTGTTGACGCAGCGCTCTGTCTTGCATAGAAGCCCTCTCTGGTTCAGCTCCCGGCACTCATCAATATCTGAAAGAGGAGGTAATAGAGAAACAATAGTAATAATAAATTAATTAATAGTTGGGTTCCCCCCACCCATGGAACCCGTTCTCTGGGAATAATTCAGCATCTTTGGGGGGAAATAGAACACTGGGCATGTGAGTCCATGCGCACAGAAGCATAACACAAGAGAGGCCGTGACACCCGCTTGGCTCGACCAAGCGCACTATCTCCGCATCTTACCCAGGCAACGGGTGTGGGTGGCATCCAGCTGGAACCCCAGGGGGCACTCGCAGATCAAGCCCTGCTGGGTGCGGACACAGTGGCCGTTGGCGCACCGGCATTCATCGGAATCCTCTTCGGAGCTATCAATGTCTGTGGCAGGAAGAGAAAGTGGGAATGTCACAGTAGCCCTAGCCAAGGGTTGGAGAGACAAGTGAGGCCATAGTGGGGCTCCCCAGGTCAAGCTTTCATCCTACATCCACTGGGTGCCAGGGGTTGTGCCACTGCATACAAAGGCAAAATAGAGGTGAGAGGGATGTCCCTGGCACCAGCCAATTCTCCCCTGCAGAAACTGCTCTCCTCCCCAAATCTGTCTCCTCTAAACCAATATCTTTTTCACCAGTTACCCCATAAAATGGAAATATTTTATTTTGCAAAACTAGAAACTGCCTGCAGCTGTCACTTGTGGAAGTACAATATAACCACATTCATCAATTGCCCCCCTCGCCTCTTCTCAGCCTAGCTTATCACTTGACAGTTGGAATGTTGACAGTTGCATCTCTTCATCCTGCTTGATTGACATGGAATGTTGACCAGAAAATGCGGACACCCTTAAACACTGGTTAAGGCCTTTCTGTAGAAAGATTATTTCTACTCAATTTTTTTAGATTTAATTAGCCATTAACTTCTTAAATTTTCTTTGCAGACCGTTTTGTGAACTTTTAAGCTGAAAAGCGGTATCTAAATACTGTAGGTAGGTAGGTAGGTAGGTAGGTATGGGTAGATAGATGATAGATGGTTGGAAGGGATAGATAGATAGATAGATAGATAGATAGATAGATAGATAGATAGATAGAGAAGGGATGGATGGATGGATAGATATGGAAGGGATGGATGAAAGGAAGGAAGGGATGGATAGGCATATAGGGATGGATGGATGGATGGATAGATATAGAGAGGCAGGGATGGATGGATAGATCGATAGATAAGACAGACAGACAGACAGACAGACAGATGTCAGAATCGAAACCTGGGACATTTTGTATGCAAAGACATAGGACACAATCCTAACCAATTTAGACCAGCGCAACTCACCTGTCTCCCCCATTCCTGCAGTGGTGTGGGAGGCCACGCATGTCTGTGCACTGGCCTAGCACCCTCAGGTGTGGCGCAGAAGTATGGTACTTTTGTGACACGCCCCAGGCCAGCACAGGACTCGTGCCAGGACTTCTGCCGGCCTAACTGGGAATTAGGATTGGGATGGGACGCTCCCACTGAGTTGTGGCCCCTTCCATCCTCCCGCCCCACTTGCCTTTGTGCAGTTTTCCGTAGAGCGCGCTGAAGTCCCAGAAGGAGTTACTCTCGCTCGGATTGGATTGACAGTTCAAGCCTGGAGGAGACAGACAAATGTGCAGCCTTCATCACCTTCATCCTCTTCGCTCTTGGTCCACCACAGGCGAACCATCAATGTGACAATAGATGAGGAGTTCAATACTAGCTCTTCACCTCTTAAGAGATGTGCCAGGTCTCAACCCACCCTGAAACTCTCTAATCCCTATTGTGCAGGACTTTTCCAGGAAAAAAGCACTCGGCACATGCTCTATGGCCTCCACACTTGTTCGACAATCCTGGGACCCAGTTCTAAAAGATCAGTGAATCTCTTTGCTCTGCACATGCGACGAGGTTTATGTTTCAGCCCACAACGGCACAAATGGTATCTATTACTTTGTTAATTATTAATGAATACTATTAAATTAATACAATTAATACAATAAAAATTAATACAATTGCCTTGAACTCCCAGTTGTGAAGAGAGAGAAATGCACTTTGCACATGCTCAGTGGCACAGGTAATGCAGTGAAGACACACTTCCTTCCCTTTCTCCCCCCCTCGTTTCTTAGGTGCCTCCATTACCTGGCCCACGTGGGGGGCATGGATGGCATTGGTAGCCCCAACCTTTCCCATAGTTACAGCAGCAATCTTCATAGCTCAGCTGGTGGCCGTTGAACGGCGAGGAGCACATCCCGTCCTCGCCTCGCAGCTGCCAGCAGATGTCACGACGGTCGGGGACCCTGTCTGGGGAAGGGAGAGGGTGAAGAACGGCAGGCACAGATCCGTACCCCCATACCAGGCTTCAGATTTGCCACACGTGCTAATTTTTTGGCGACCCAGGTCTTACCTGCTTGCGTCTCTGGAACCTGGCACTCCTTGCCACTGGGATCCAACGTCAGCGGAGGGTGGCACTCGCACAAGAAGGAGCCCACCGTGTTGGTGCAACGTCCCAATTTGCACACCCCTGAATCCTGGCACTCGTCCACATCTGGAGGCGGGAGAAGAAAGTGGTTCAGATTAGCCTACCTACCTCACAGGGTTGTCGTGAGGACAGAAGGAGAGAAGGAACTAAAGCTTTGTAAGTCGCTTTGGGCATTTGCATTGGCATATAAGTCCCTCAAATAAATAAACAAACAAACAAACAAATAAATAAATTCCCACCCTTATATAGTATTATATTATATTATAATCAACCTGGAATTGATGTCATGGTCGTAAGTGACATAAAACAAGAAGTGGCAACACTGTGATGCCAGAGTTCCTCTGCGTCTACTCAGGAGTAAGTCCCATTGTGTCCATTGAGACTTATTCCTAGATTGCAACCTGAGTGCCCCAATGCAAGATGCCATTTCCCTGATGGCAGCACCTGGCTTTTTGTAATCCCCCCATGGAACCCAAGGGGGTCCCGACTCCCACTTTGGGAACCACTGCACTAAAGGACCCAACCTCATTATAGGAAGAAGGAGGGGGCACCAAGACTCACCAATTTCTCGCAGCGCCACGCACTTCTTTTGGCTGGCGTCATAGGAGGTGGAGGCTGGGCAGGAGCACTGGAAGCCCCCACGGGTGTTCTCACATCGCCCGTTCACACAATTAGATTCGTCCAAACACTCATCTACATCTGGGGGTGGGAGGGAAATGGGAGTTGGGAGCGAATTCGAATTCTGCCACATTCATATTTGCAACACGTAGAGGAGCGCACATAGATAACAGCCTGCCCCAAGAAACCCCAAAACCAGATCACTTGTGGGCACCCGAGGCAACTGATGGTAGGGTTGACATAAGTCCGGAAAAACACGGACAATCCCCATTTTGCGGGACTGTGTTCCCATATTGCCAAATGGGACAGAGGGTCCTGTCCCGCTTTTGTGGAAGAGAATGATGGCAACCCTATCTTAACGTCACGCGCACGCCCTCCTTCCTCATCAGTCCTGTTTCCTACCGACACACTCCAAGAGGTTGCCATCGTAGTAGAAGCCCTGCTTGCAGTAACATTCGTAGCCGGGCTGTGTGTTGACACACTTCCCTTCCTTGCAGATCTCCTCCCCAAACAGGGCACATTCATCTATGTCTGAGACAAAAGGAAGAAGAGGGGCCATTAGTCAAGAGAGATCTATAAAGAATTCCCCTGCGGAACTCCCTGCTACAGGATGGAGAGATGCCACTTGCTAGCAGGTTATGTTAAATTCAAAACTAGCTCTCAAAGGTTAGCAAAGAGAGAGATTGGCATGGGTGGACATAGAGATTAAACCCTTTACTTGGCCCTCATGTGCTACAGCCCCCCCCCCCCAAAAAAAACCCTGACCTCACCAACCCAAGCAATTGTTATTTACTAGGATAAAATGTACACTTGGGGCATTATATTTAACACATTATATTTAACATAATGGGTAACCGAGGTCACAATCCTATTTGTTTCTTTCCAGTTTGTTTGTTTATTTGTTCCTTTCTTCCGTTAATTTCTTCCTTCCATTCTTCTGTTCATTCTTAGACAGTTGGTTGTCCCTTTAGGAGGAGGCGTAGAAAGTGGACTTGCTTTGGAGGTCTCAGGAATCTCTTCTGTGGGCCACCCAGGGCCAACCCAGTATTTTTTTAGTTGGTTTTTAATGTAAACTAACGAAAAGTGTACCCACATTGCAGGAGTAAAATTCCCCCCCACGGCGCAACATCCCCCCACGTCGCAACATCCCCCATGTGCATCAGTCCCCCATGCGCAACAATGCTCCATGCACATAAGTCCCCTATGCGCATCAGCCCCCATGTGCATGAGTCCCCTATGCGCATCATCTCCCCATGCGCATAAGGTCCCCCATGCGCATAAGTCCCCTATGTGCATAAGTTCCCTCTGTGCATAAGCCCCCTATGCAGATCATCTCCCCATGCACATTATCTCCCCATGCGTATTATCTCCCCAAGTGCAACATCCACCCATATGCATAAGTCCGCTCATGCACATATACACAACAACCCCCCATGCGCAACAACCTCCCATGCACAACATTCCCCCATAAGTCTCCTATGCACATCATCCCCCATGCACATTATCACCCCATGCACAGTAAGTAAGTAAATAAGTAAGAAAACAAATAAATAAAAATAAAAAATAAGTAAATAAGCAAGTAAATAAATAAAATAAAAATGAGCCATCATGCCCAGTCACCGAACACACCGGCATCCGGAAACTCACCCCGATGCGCTGGGATGCCATAGTTGAGGATCGTGTCATCCAGAATGAAGCCTTTGCCATCTGGGCAGAGAGTGAGGAATTCGGCTAGTCGGGAAAGAGAAAACTATTAACATCAATACAATACAAAATGCCATTTTGGCAGCTTGGCTTGCAGTTAGTTTTCTTGCCAGCAGGTGGCACCAAATCTATATTCTCCTGGGATTGGAGACTCTAGCCCAGCACTCTCTGTCCTTCACACTCATGCCCTGGAAAAAAACATAGCCTTGATTTTAGCCTTTAGTTTTAGATTTTAGCCCAGAAAAAAAAAAATCTTCATTCTCTTCTTTTTCCTTGTGACATGTAGAATTCTTGTAATTCATAAACTGCGTGGAATAAAGTATATAAAATAAATTGTCTGAAATAAATTATATAAATGTAAAAGTTTTAAACGTAATCATAAATAATATAATAATATAGAAACTTAATCATAAATAATAATATAATCATAAATAATATATTTTATATTTTATATTAATACAAAATTAATAATATATATTAATCACATGAAAACAACATATAATTTTCAGCCTTTACTTTTTCATCCTACATTTTTCTTGGGTGTAGAATTCTTGTAATTCATAAATTGTGTGGAATAAAGTATGTAAAATAAATTGTCTGAAATAAATTATATAAATGTAAAAGTTTTAAACTTAATCATAAATAATATAATAATATAAAAACGTAATCATAAATAATAATATAATAATAAATAATATAATATATTTTATATTTTTTATAATACAAAATTAATAATATATATTAATCACATGAAAGCAACATATAATTTTCAGCCTTTACTTTTTCATCCTACATTTTTCCTCGGTGTAGAATTCTTGTAATTCATAAATTGTATGAAATAAATTATATGTAACTGTTTTAAACTTAATCATAAATAATATACTGTTTAAATTAACCACATGAAAGCAACATATATGAGAATTTTAAAGCTTTTTAAAGAATTTTTTAGCCTTTATTTTTTAAAGAATTTAAAGAATTTTTAAGCTTTTACTTTTTCATCCTACATTTTTCTTGGGTGTAGAATTCTTGTGATTCATAAATTGTATGAAATAAATTACAGTATATAAAAAGTTTTAAACTTAATCATAAATAATATAGTTAATTTAACCCCATATATGAGAATTATATATTAAATTAATATAGTTAATTTAACCACATATATGAGAATTTTTAGCCTTTATTTTTTCATCCTACACTTTTTTTGGGTGTCCTACATTTTGGGGTTATGGTATATGGTCACCCTATTCACATCTGGGTTGTGGGGAGGAACAGTACAGGCAGATACGTGGAAAAGGGTGGCAGGAGTTTCTTGCCAACGTCCAGTCGGCCTTGCAGGTGGGCAGCCCTATTTGGGGCCACCCCGTGGGCAAATTTCCTATTCGCCCTGCCGTGTATGCCCATCTCATCAAACTTACCCGAATTGAGAACGGGGCAAGGGTAAATTTCGCAGTGGTCCCCCCAACCTGCGCCAAGCGAGCAGCAACACTCCTGGCGGGTGATGTTGGTGGCGAGGACGCTGTCGCAGAAGACGGAGTCGTCAAAATTCAGGTAGCACTCCTTCTTGTTGTGGGGCAACTCTGGGGGCAGACAGGCAGAGGAGTCACTACCCCTAGAACCCAACCTATCAGGGCTGCATAACCCTTCACCCACCATGGAAGAGGGTACCCCATCGTCCCCCTTCCCAATCTGATTGATTGGGAAAACACACTCACCCTCACAGCTCTGCCGGTCCTCGGAAGGAGCGAAGCCCTCATCACACACACACACAAACGAACCGTCGGTGTTCTCGCACACCCCGTGAGGCTGGCACAGGTCGGGGTCCTTGGCACACTCGTTGATATCTGGGGAGGGTAATGCCGTAACATAACATCCATTAGTGCAAAGGGCATGAAGGCATGGAGGATTCTTAGTAGAGGTTCGTGATCGCTCTGCAGGGGTGTTGTGCAGTGGGAGGTGGAGAGTGCAGGGGTGTTGTGCATCCTATTGCGCATGCAGTAATTTTCAATCTTTTCCATCTCATGGCACACCGTCCATAGTCAAGGCACTCCATGCTGCCGGTGGGCGGGTTGAATTCCTCAATAACTCTATTACTATTAATAGTAATATTGATCTTATTATTTAATAATAACGTTAATTATTATTAATAATAACAGTAATAATAATTATTAATTGCTGATTTCTTAGTGCTGCCTTCAGGGAGGAGATTCATAATCATAGTATCATAGACTCATAGAGGCATAGAACTGGAAGGGACCCAATAGGTCATCTAGTCCAACCCCCTGCCTGCAGCAAGAAATCCTCCTAGAGCATCTCTTGACAGGTGCTCGTCAAGCCTCTGCTTGAAGATCCCCAGTAAGGGAGAATAATATTAATATTAATAATTAATAATATTAATATTAATTAATGGATTGCCTTGAAAAAATGGGAAGCGGTGCATTGAACATCACAGCTCCAAGGAGTCTATGGGCCAGAAACAGAACCAGATCCCCACACAGGCGCCACACCGAACATGCAAGCCATGGTCCTGATGCCAAGCAAGGAAGGGGCTACTCACCCTGGCATTTTCGGCCACTTTCCAGTTGGTAGCCTGGCCGGCACGTGCACTGGTAGGAGCCCATGGTGTTCACACATTCACCTCCAACACAGGCAGCGGGGAAGTCACACTCATTCACATCTGGGGGGCAGAGAAGGGGAAAAGGAGTGATTCCATTTTAAAGCGAGGGGCTAGTGATTGACTTACAGTGTTTACTCAAATCAAATCACCCTCATGCGCTACACAACCCCCAATGCACACCGTCCACCCATGCGCACTGTCTACCCATGCGCACCACATGCAACACCCCGTGCACATTATCCCCCCATATACAACCTCCCAATGTGCATCTTCCCCCCCCCTGCACAAAACCCCCATGCGCACCATCCCCAATGTGCGCTGTCCCACCACACCGCATGACACCTCCTTGCCCAGATACTGCTCTCACCTTCACAGCGTGGCCCGTCCTTCACCGCCTGGAAACCCATCGGGCACTGGCACTTGAATGATCCCAGTGTGTTCACACACATCCCGTTGGCACAGAGAGACCCGTTCTCACACTCATTGATGTCTGCAGAGGCAGAAGAACGTCTCTGTTATGTCTTCTTCCCCTTACTACACAACATCCCTGCAAGGTAGGTGAGGCCCATGGTGACCCAGAAGGCTTTATGGCCAAGGGGGGATTTGCACCTGGACCGATTACTAAACGCAGGTAGATAACCACTGTATTACACTGTGTATGGTATAGCAGTGGACACACTAACACACAGGAGTGTGAAATAATTGCATTACTTGCACCACCTAGGGGATGAATACGATATAGCATCGGACACACTAACACACATGAGCGTGAAATAATTGCATTACTTACACCACCTAGGGGCTGAATAGGGTATAGCATCGGACACACTAACACACAGGAGTGTGAAATAATTTCATTACTTACACCACCTAGGGGCTGAATAGGGTATAGCATCGGACACACTAACACACAGGAGTGTGAAATAATTTCATTACTTACACCACCTAGGGGCTGAATAGGGTATAGCATCGGACACACTAACACACAGGAGTGTGAAATAATTTCATTACTTACACCACCTAGGGGCTGAATAGGGTATAGCATCGGACACACTAACACACAGGAGTGTGAAATAATTTCATTACTTACACCACCTAGGGGCTGAATAGGGTATAGCATCGGACACACTAACACACAGGAGTGTGAAATAATTTCATTACTTACACCACCTAGGGGCTGAATAGGGTATAGCATCGGACACACTAACACACAGGAGTGTGAAATAATTTCATTACTTACACCACCTAGGGGCTGAATAGGGTATAGCATCGGACACACTAACACACAGGAGTGTGAAATAATTTCATTACTTACACCACCTAGGGGCTGAATAGGGTATAGCATCGGACACACTAACACACAGGAGTGTGAAATAACTGCATTACACTAACACTAACACAGAGTGAATTCCTGATCTATTCTGGTTGCTCAGTGGTTAGATAATAATCCTGTTTAGAGCCATGACGTCAGTGAATATTTGTAGGGTGCTCCCTTCTGTTGCCTCCTCGTTGCCACTGGTTGTGGTGCTGTGAAGACACAGCATTTAAACTACATGAGTCTCCTCTCCATATTACCAATTACCAGAGCAGCTGCGGAAATCAGGCGCCGGCACAAATCCAACCCCGCAGGAGCAGCGGAAGGAACCGGGGACATTCTCACACCGCCCGTGTTTGCAGACAGCATCCTTGGAGCACTCGTCCACATCTGCGAAGAAATGTCCCAGAGTGAGACCCTGGTTCAGTGATTTTCAACCACCCTGTACTAGTGTGCCATGGAGGGGGTTTGGGGGGATCTGGGCCTCCTGTCAACAGCTTGGTGTGCTTTATTAATAGTCAAACCACTGATGGTGTTTCATAACAATTTTAGTGCCTTGTCAATGTGCCTTGAGATGAAAAAGACTGAAAATCTCTGTTCTCTTGAGCATGTCCAGAGAGCTGCCTCCATGCCCACTGCAGTACCTCTGATCATGTGCAGACTGCTGTCTCCTTGCCCACTGAGTATCTCTGAGAATTCGCAGTGCTCTGTCCTTGCCCACTGCAGTGCCTCTGCGCATGCACAGATTGCTGCCTCCTTGCTCACTGCAGTGCCTCTGAGCATGCACAGAGTGCTGCCTCCTTGCCCGCTGCAGTACCTCTGAGAATGCGCACAGTGCTCTGTCCTTGCTCACTGCAGTGCCTCTGAGCATGCACAGATTGCTGTCTCCTTACCTGCTGTAGTGCTTCTGAGCACATGCAAACTGCTGCCTCCTTGCCCACTACAATGCCTCTGCTCATGTGTAGATTGCTGTTTCCTTGCCCAAAGCAGTGCCTCTGATCATGTGCAGATTGCTGCCTCCTTGCCCACTGCAGTGCCTCTGCATATGCACAGTTTGTTGCCTCCTTGCTGGCTACAGTTCCTCTGAGCATGTGCCAAGAGTTGCTCCCTTGACCACTGTAGTGCCCCTGAGCTAGGGTTGCCCTAATTCTCTTCCACAAAATCAGGACAGGACCCTCTGTCCCATTTGCCAGTATGTGAACACAATCCCCCAAAATCAGGATTGTCCCCGTTTTTCAGGACATATGGCAACCCTACTCTGAGCATATGCAGAGTGCTACCTCCTTGACCACTGCAGTGCCAGTTGTTGTGCCCCAAGGCACCAGTATGGGGGAGCCGGAGGTGGGCAGGGTTGGACATCTCTGAAAAACCCCATTTACCTGATTTATAGGGGGAAGAGGAGCACCTGTGAGGTCATCCTAAATGATTCCCAAATCCCCACCAATTTGGACAGGATGCCGGAGCTCTTACCATAACAGATGCCATTCTGGCCCCGGAAGCCTGGCTGGCAGGGGATGCATTTATAGCTGCCGGGCCTGTTTTCACACCGTCCTTCGGGACAGATCCCTGGTTCGAGGCACTCATCAATATCTGGGAAAAGGCAGGGGGCAAAAATGGGGGGGGGTGAAGACAACCCCCACACAAGAGAATTAAGAGAAATGAGGGCAGTATGGACACATAAGCAGAGCTGATTATATATAACCATATATAATCCATATGTTTATAAAACCATATGTTTATCCATGTAAAGCCATATGTTTTAACTGAAAACCAGGACAAGGCCCTCATATAGATTGCTTTCATGTGGTTAAATTAATTATTGTATTACTTATTCTTAAAATTATTAATATTTAATATTAATATTTATTATTATTACTTATTCTGAAATCTAAAACTAAATCTAAATCTAACACTAAAACCAGAGTAAGTGCCTCTTACGTCTCCTGGTAGTTACTCTGGATTGTAGGGATAATATATGTATTATTTAGGACATATATTATCCCTACAATCCAGAGTAACTATGGGAAGACATAAGAGGCACTTACTCTGGATTGCTCTAAGCATTTCCCATAGGTTTCCCATCATAACTATGTTGGCGTAAAAGGTCCCGTAGTTACTCTGGATTATAGCCATAGGGCAAAATCCATAGCAGTTATGGGTCCGTGCAGTTACATCACCTTCTAGTATTATCTTATGGAAAGTCATCTTAATTACTCCGGAGGCATAATTTATTAATTTGTGTGTGTGTGTCATGATGATGAGGATGATATATCAGAGTGTCCAAACCTTGACCTGGAGACCATTCCTTTCCATATTAGGGAATTATAGAATCCTAAAGTTGAAAGGGACCCAGTGGACCATCTAGTCCAACCTCTGCCTATAGCAGAAAATCCTTGTCTTGTGGGAACCCGCGTCTCGAACCCTGGCCTGCTGGTTAACAGGCACAGTGTCTTCACCACTTGCACCACCAGAGGACTTCATGATGTATGTACCGTGATATACGGTATGTACCCTGTTGTGTACCTTCACAGAAGGGCTGGTGGGAAGCTTTCAGCTGGTAGCCCAGGTGGCACTCGCACTTGTAGTGCCCAGGGAAGTTGATACAGGAGCCGCCGTCCCCACATACGTTGGGCTTGGCACATTCATCAATATCTGGGAAGGGGGTGAAAGTAGAGCAGTGAACAGCAAGGGGGAAGAAGCCCACCCTGTCCAAAATATCTTACAATCCCCATTGCCCCATCCATGCCTCACCTATGCAGGACCTCATGCCCTTTACGACCTTCAGCTGGTAGCCCCGGATGCAATGACAGTTGTAGGACCCTCCGGTATTCATGCATATCCCCTTCCCACAAGGGTCTGTCTCGCACTCGTTCACATCTGGGAGGGGAGGTTAGAGGAAATCAGACAGGGAGTAGGTCCAACAGTTCCCAGGCCCCCCGTTAACTGTCTGGCATTGATCCCCTCCACCCCAGTTCTCTAACCATGTGGGGTCAGGGATCAACCAGTATGTGCCAAGGGAAGCATGAAGGGCAGGGAGAAAATGTGCATGTGCAAAGCAAAACCCTCTTACCTACACAGTACTTGTACTGGGGGTGCCGGCGGTAGCCTTGATGACAGTGACAGTTGTAGCCCAGCGTCCCAGGAACGCATTCCCCGTGGCCGCAGAAGTCCCGGCTCACTTTACAGTTGTCCACCTCTGCAGAAAGAAAGAAAGAAAGAAAGAAAGAAAGAAAGAAAGAAAGAAAGAAAGAAAGAAAGAAAGAAAGAAAGAAAGAAAGAAAGAAAGAAAGAAAGAAAGGAAAGGAAAGGAAAGGAAAGGAAAGAAAGAAAGAAAAGGAAAGAAAGAAAAGGAAAGAAAGAAAAGAGAAGCTGTAAAATTTTGTATAAATATTCAAAATTTCGTTTGGAAATCTGGATCCAAAATTTGAATTTAGGCTACAATCCTAATCACACTTTCCTGGGAGTAAAGACTCATTGAACACAATGGGGCTTACTACTGAGTAGCTCTAGTTTTGTGTGTGTGTGTATATATATATATATAGAGAGAGAGCTATAGATATAGATATATATAGATAGATATAGATATAGATATAGTTGTGTGTGTATATATATGTGTGTGTGTGTGTGTGTGTGTGTGTATAGTTTTAATTTTAGTTTTAGTTTTTATTTAGACATGTCCTACATTTTTCTTATTTGTCCTACATTTTGGGGGCCTTGTCCTCTTTTTGTGGTTATGATATATTCACCCTGAACATCCTGTTGTCGCTACTCTTCATTACCACCATCAAGCGGATGGGAATATGGTCAATGAAGGATTTTCCATGTGCCTGTTTCCATTTACTGATATATCTCAGAGCACCGGCCCACTCTCATCCTCCCTCACATTCTAGGAGCTTCACCAGACAGATGACGGCCTGTGTGACAGAAGCCCCAGACCCTTCAATTCCAAAGAAGCTGTAGAAAAGCAGGCATGGGGTGATCATTGCCAACCTCTGGGACGGAGCCTCACCTGCGGCTTGGGTGGCGAGCACACCATGGGCGCTTACGTTATTCTCCTCTGGTTGAACCTCCACCACCGCTGGTGTTGTGGGCCTGACCATCACAGCTGAAAGACAAAACAGACACATGACGGCTATGTGGGGAATGGACCCCAGGTTTGGTTTAGGACTTCCCAGTGCACCCAGTGCTGTCCATCCGCTACTCACCTGGCACTCCCTGCCATTGAAGAGGAAGAGGGGGAGAAGGGTGGAAGAGCAGAGACAGGTGGGCTAGAGCATCAGGGCAGGTGAGGAAGTGTGAAGTAAAGGAGACAGGTGTGCTAGAGAGGCAGAGGAGAAGAGAAAGTGGAAAGCTCCCTCTGCCTCCTGCCTGGCGGCCTGATTTTGAAGAGAAAGAAGGGACTATGAGGAGTAAAGTGGGAAGAAGGGACCATGAGGAGTAGGGTGTTGGGCTAGAGCGGTTCCTGATTTTGAAAAGGAAGAAGGGACCAAGAGGAGTAGAGTGTTGGGCTAGAGCGGTTCCTGATTTTGAAAAGGAAGAAGGGACCAAGAGGAGTAGAGTGGGAAGAAGGGACCATGAGGAATAGAGTGTTGGGCTAGAGCAGTTCCTGATTTTGAAAAGGAAGAAGGGAGCAAGAGGAGTAGAATGGGAAGAAGGGACCATGAGGAATAGAGTGTTGGGCTAGAGTGGTTCCTGATTTTGAAAAGGAGAAGGGACCATGAGGAGTAAAGTGGGAAGAAGGGACCATGAGGAGTAGTGTGTTGGGCTAGAGCGGTTCCTGATTTTGAAAAGGAAGAAGGGACCAAGAGGAGTAGAGTGTTGGGCTAGAGCGGTTCCTGATTTTGAAAAGGAAGAAGGGACCAAGAGGAGTAGAGTATTGGGCTAGAGCATTCCTGATTTTGAAAAGGAAGAAGGGAGCAAGAGGAGTAGAATGGGAAGAGGAGACCACGAGGAGTAGAGTGTTGGGCTAGAGTGGTTCCACTTGGTCCCTTCTTCCTTTTCAAAATCAGGCCTCAGTCAGGGAGGCAGTGGGGGCGATAGCCTCAAGACAGCCTCATAGACAGGTTGGCACCCATCTGTCACTCGGGGTCCTCCTCCAACCATCCACTCACCAGGACGAGGATGCCCAAAGGCAGGGGTGTCGACAAAAAAGGGGTCCACCGGCTGCTCCTTTGGGGTCGTCACATAGGCCGTCAGCTGGAAACAGAGCATATAAAACCAGATTATAGGCCAAGCGGGGTCTGTGATCTACCACTCTGAAACCAATCCCAAAATGTTGGCATCTCTGATCTTGACCAATGCAAGGGTGTTTCAGTGCCCAGAGCAGAAAATCCAAATGATAGTTTGGCACCCACCCAACATGCCCAAAGCCGTACCAAAACATATGCTGCAATCCTAAATACACTTTCCTGGGAGTAAGACCCAACGGGGCTGAGTGTTGCCCCAGATCTTGCAGACCTTGCCCCCTCCTTGCAGCATTGCTGTCCCTGGTCCAACCCCAATATTTCCTCTTTCACTGCTGTTAGGAGGTTCACACTTGACCCAGTAACACTGTGGTTCTCCATTCTGGATTTGGTGTTGTGTTTACTTTTTAAAAATCTCATCCCATCATAATTTCCTCCTCATCCTTCTCCTCCTCCTCCTCTTCCTCCTCCTCTTCCTCCTCCTCACCATTTCAGCTCATCCAAGCTCTTACCATAGGTGGAGTTGTGGCTGTAAGACACAATACAAGAAGGAAAATGAAGGTTAAGAGATCCTGGGTATGTATATAATAACAATAACAATAATAATAAGTTCCTTGGATAGGAACCGAATCACAATAGAGCCAATTCCAGTGAAACACCTGGTGAATGCGAAATAGTTAATGATGATGATGATGATGATGATGATGAGGATGATAATAATAATAATAATAATAATAATAATAATAATAATAATAATAATAATAATAATAATAATAATAATAATACAAAAAGCAGCACTCCTGGGAACTTTGCACATATTGAGATGATACTTTTGTGATTCCTTATTCCTTTGATAGGAACCGAATCACAATAGAGCCAATTCCAGTCAAACACCTGGTGACTGTGAAATAGTACATAACAACAACAACAATAACAATAATAATACAACTTTATTTTTACCCCTTCTTTCTCCTGGAGGGACCCCTAATAATAACTAATAATAATAATAGGCTCAGCACGTATTATACACTGTAACATCACACAGTCCTAGACACTTGGGAAGGGTCCGACTGGTGATGTGACAGGAACCAGCATGAAGTTGTTCGCTGTGTATTACTGTTTGATTAATAATAATAATAATAATAATAATAATAATAATAATAATAATAATAATAATAATACATCTTTATTTTTACCCCATCTTTCTCCCGGAGAGACCTATATATATATATATGATGATGATGATGATGATGATGATGATGATAATAATAATAATAATAATAATAATAATAATAATAATAATAATACAAAAAGCAGCACTTTATATATATATATCCCTATCCTTGCTGAACCAGGGAGGGTTCACCAGGCCAGACCACCCATTTAATGATACCCCCTTTCCTGGTGTAAGGCCAGCCTTACACCAGGGAAGACAAGGAAAAGGGGACAGAGAGGAACTGTGGAGCATCTCCATCACTCTAGCCCAGCACTCTACTCTCCTCTTCCACATTTTCTCTTTCACTCCATCCTAGGGTTGACATCATACTCTTCCACCAAACTCCCTAAAAACTCACCAACTGACCCAGTGGGTGACCCTACTACATATGGCAACCCTACTCCAATCCTAATCCTTTTCCAATACAGTAGGTGGGAGGAAATCTCTTAGCCTGGCAAGGTAGGGGCAGAGTCAATGGACCAGTAGGTCCATTACCAGTAGGGACCGACCTTCTGGTTCCTGGGAGTCGCTCCCGGCGGGCAGCTGTGTGGGCACTTCCATGCGCTGATGCACTTGCTGCTGCTGCTGGAAGTCCGGGCTGACATCCGGGTGGATCTGGAGTGTGAATTCGCTCTCTCCTTGTATGGTGAGGGTCTGGTGTGAGGTCAAGATGTGGTAGCCTTTTCCTGCGGGGCAGATCTCCCGGAAGGCAGCTGTCGGGGTAGTGTGGGGTGGAACGCAGGGTCAGATTTAAAAATTAAGTGAAATTAATTTTAAATTAAAGTGAAATTAATTAAAGTTAAATTAATCCTGCTGCAGGTGACTGTTTCGGTACACATGGGGATGCCAAGCAAGAAGGACAGGAGAGCAAGGAGTTGGAGATCACAGTGTGAATGAAGAAACAGCAGGATGGAAAGCAAAGGCTGCAATCCTAAAGACACTTTCCTGGGAGTAAGACCCATTGAACACAATGGGGCTTACTCTTGAGTAGACATGGTTAGGAGTGTGCTCTAAAACTCATTAAGGCTGTAATCCAAAAGATACTTTCCTGGGAGTAAGACACATTGAACAAAATGGGGCTTACTTTGGAGTAGGCATGGTTAGGATTGTGCTCTAAAACTCACTAAGGCTGTAATCCTAAAGACACTTTCCTGTGAGTAAAGACCCATTGAACACAATGGGGCTTACTCTTGAGTAGACATGCTTAGGAGTGTGCTCTAAAACTCATTAAGGCTGTAATCCAAAAGACACTTTCCTGGGAGTAAGACACATTGAACAAAATGGGGCTTACTTTGGAGTAGGCATGGTTAGGAGTGTGCTCTAAAACTCATTAAGGCTGTAATCCTAAAGACACTTTCCTGGGAGTAAAGACCCATTGAACAAAATGGAGCTTACTCTTGAGTAGACATGGTCAGGAGTGTGCTCTAAAACTCATTAAGGCTGTAATCCTAAAGACCCTTTCCTGGGAGTAATACTCATTGAACTCAATGGGGCTTGCTTTTGAGTAGACACGGTTAGGATTGTGCTCTTAAATTTTAAAAATGTTGCATGTGGTTAAATACTTTTTACTATTAATTTTTACTATTTATTAATTTAAAAAGTGTTAATTTAAACACTGGTAATATTAATTTAAATCTTAAAGTGTTAATTTTATATTTTAACGGTTAATTTGAATGCTAATTAAAAAAGTTAATTTAAACACTTTTAACTACTTTTTTTTGCCACATTACAGCTGCACACTTTCCTGGGAGTAGGTCCTATTAAACACAATGGGACTTTCTTCTGAGCAAACATGGATTGCACTATACATTTACTAAATTTACTACTACTATTACAGCTGCAATACTGACCACACTTACTTGGGAGTAAGTCCTATTAAACACAATGGGACTTTCTTCTGAGCAGACATGAGCACTATACATTCTGAGCACTACACATTTACTAAATTTACTACTACTACAGCTGCAATACTAACCACACTTACTTGGGAGTAAGTCCTATTATACACAATGGAACTTTCTTCTGAGTAGACATGGACTGCATTGTACATTTACTAAATTTACTATGGCTGCAATACTAACCACTTTGTTGGGAGTAAGTCCTGCAATTCTAATTCTTTCCTGGGAAAAAGATCCATTGAACACAATGGGATTTACTTTTGAGTAGACATGTGTGTGCTACATTATTACATTACATGGGAGAATGATATGCATGGGCGATGTTGCACATGGGGGATGTTGCGCATTGGGGATGTTGTGCATGGGGGATTTGCGCATGGGGAATGTTGCGCATGGGGGATGAACATGGGGAATGTTGCGTATGGGGGATTTATGCATGGGGGGGTTGATATGCATAGGGGGAATGATGCACATGGGGTGGATGAGCATGGGGGTGTTGCACATGGGGGTGGATGCATACGGGGGTTCATGTGTGTGGGGGATTGATGCGCAGTGGGGGGATGGCGTACAGGGGAATTTTACTCCCACAGTGCGGACACGCTTTTTGCTAATAAATAAATAAGTAAATAAGTAAGTAAGTAAATAAGTAAATAAGGTTTAGGAAAGGTTTTGCAGACAGCACAGTTCTTGCAAAATAATTTGAATGAAGGAATGGGTCAGGCGGAAGAGATCGGGGCAGATAAATGTGGGGGGGGATCTATCCGGGCAGGGCAGATTTCAGGATACAAAAGCAGAGAGGTGACTCCCACCATTCCCACTCACCAGTCCCATCAGCCGGACACCGTTCGCAGCTGGCACCCCAGGCTTTGCCCACACTACAGCAGCAAGTCTGACGGGTGAGTTTGGTGGGTAGTGGGTGCTGACAGTGGTGTTCTGGACTCACCAACCGGAAACACAAGCTCTTCTCGCTGGACTTCTCGGCTGTCCTTCCCCCGGAGACAGAAAGAGAAAGGGAAAGCCGGGTCAGAGCATCGCAGAACTTCATGTCCCAAATCAAGACCCCAATTGGAAACCCAGCCTATGGGGTTAAGTTCAAATCAGGGCACACGACTGTCTCAAGAAATCACAACAAATGCAAAGGGAGACTCTGACCATGTGCAGAGTATTGTGTATTGCCAAGTAATAGGAAAGACCAGAGCTGGGTGTGCAATCCTAACCGCTGGCAAATTGGGGGTATTGCAAAAGTGCCATAAGGCACTTCTGTGCCACTCCTGGGGGGTGGGGGTGGTGTTGAGCCAATGCACAGACATGTGCTGGCCTCCCCACAGCACCATAGAAATGGGAAGAAGCGGGTTAGGGTTGCACTCTGAGTCTTACACCACAGTTGCCATCCTCTGGCAATGCCACCCCATTCAAACACAAAAATGCCCACATTGCCAACGGTGTGGCAGTGAAAAGGGTCTGAAGTGTGAGTAGCAAAATGGAGAGATGACAAACTTTCCCCGCATGACCCCCGGTCAAAATACTTACGCACGCAATGGGTGCGTGAAGGTCCTAGGATATGCCCCGGCTTGCATGCGCAACGGAAACTTCCCTGGGTGTTCAGGCACTCGCCACCTTGGCACACGCCGTGCATGGCACACTCGTTGATGTCTACGGGAGGAAAAGAGTCCAGTCACCCACACTGATCCCATAAGCAACCCTTCTTTTCATTTTGGGGATCATGGAAACATAATGCCAAGAGGTCAGGCAGGACTGGCCCACGTGTGACGCCAACTGAGCCACTCGCCTCAGGCGGTGCCTCTCTGGCCCTGATTCGTGGAACTGTGGAGGAAAGCAGGACAAGAGGGTCTTCGTCCTTCCTTATGCTCTCATGTTATGTGCAAGTTACACCCCACACCCATCACCCTCCAAACACAAACCAATGCTCTGTTTCGTACCCTGGCAGTGGGTGCTGTTCAGGCGTTTGTAGCCTTGTGGACAGTCGCTCCCTTGCTCCCCCCGGATCGGGCCTGTCTTCTGGACTCCTAAGTCTGAAAGAGAGGACAAAACACACCAATTTGGAGAAGGTCATGAACTCACATAGGGTTAAACACCTCCCGAGAAGTACTGCCATATGCACTCTGCACGGACTCAGAGGCAGTCTTGCCTATTTTTGAAAGCTTCTGCTTGGAACTGAGCCTCAGACTGAACCCCAATGTGGAGAAGGGGAGGTGTGCAACACACATGGAGGGGGACACTTATCCTAGCAGAGAAGGTAGAGGGAACACAATCATTTAAGTCTGCATATATATGAAGTGTGTGTGTATATACATGTATATATATGATCAATAATTTAAGTTTGCATATATATGATCAATAATTTAAGTTTGCATATATATGAAGTGTGTATGTGTGTGTGTATATATACACGCACACTTCATATATATGCAAACTTAAATTATTGATTATCAACTATATATCATCAATTATATATACATATATATGCAAACTTATATATATGTTCATATATAGACTTCATATATATACAAACTTAAATTATTGATCATCAACTATATATCATCAACTATATATACACACACACTTCATATATATGCAAACTTAAATTATTGATCAACTATATATCATCACTATATATACATATATATGCAAAGTTATATATGTTCATATATAGACTTCATATATATGCAAAATTAAATTATTGATCATCAACTATATATCATCAACTATATATACACTCACACTTCATATATATGCAAACTTAAATGATTGATCTCTCTCTCTCTCTCTCTCTCTCTATATATATATACACACACACTTCATATATATGCAAACTTAAATTATTGATCATCAACTATATATATATAGAGAGAGTTGATGATCAATAAGTATCAGGACCGGTGCTATAAAAATAAAACTACGACACATGACAATTTGGCATTTCATCTCCTTCAAAGTAGTCCCCTTCGGAAGCCACACACTAAATCCTGCGCTGTTGATGGACGCATTCCTGGAATTCGTTTTCTGGGGTCATCTGCAGCTGCCGCGTCGCGTTCACTTGGATTTCCTCGACATCCTGAAATCCTCATCCTTTCAAGTAGGATTTGATTTTTGGAAAGAGGAAAAAGTCACAAGGGGCAAGATCCGGGGAATATGGTGGCTGTCGGACCTGGGGATGTTGTGCTTGGCCAAAAAATGCTGCGCAAGCTGCGCTGAATGGACAGGTGCGTTGTTATGGTGCAATTGCCACTCATCGGACGCACGCAATTCTGGCCTTTTCCAACAAACAGCATCCCGCAAACGCTGCAACGTGTCACAGTAATACTCCTCGTTTACTGACTGACCATGTGAAGCATATTCATGATGAATAATCCCATTATAGTCGAAGAAAACGGTCAAGGGTGTCTTCACACTGCTTCAACTCATTCGTGCTTTCTTTGGTCTCGGAGAGGTTGGGGTCTCCCACTGCGAAGACTGAGCCTTGGTTTTGGGGCCACAGCCGTAGACTCACAATTCATCACCCGTTAGGACCGTTTTCAAAAAGTTTTCATCGTTCTCGACACCATCAAGGAGATCTTGCGCAACTGAAACCCGAGTTTCTTTTTGCAGTTGTGGCACAAACCTGGCAGACGCGTCTCATACCCAAATCTTTGGTGAGAATGGACCGAACTGAACCATAACTAATCTGTGCATCCGCCGATATGGATGGTGATGGTGATTCAACCGATGGTGATTCGACACACAACTGCGATGTTTCTCTCACTTCTGCTGGTTGCGGGTCTCCCAGAACATTTGTCGCTGTCGACGTTTTGTCGGCCAACATGGAAACGTCTGAACCACTCGTACACTCATGTGCGGCTCATACGCTCCTTTCCATACACTTTCTGGAACACTGCGCAGGTCTCTGCGCAGGTATGGCCAAGCTTTAGGCAACATTTGATGCAGATTCTCTGTCATGGTCAATGCAATGACCACACGCTACACACGTTCATTCCCAGCACTGCTGTAAAGAGAGGAGGTAAGCTAGAACATTAAACTTAGTGCGCATGTGCAGTTGGGGTGAAGGTCAATCTGTGCCAAGTGGCTTCACTCTGCGTATTTTAGCTCCTTTACTATGGCACCAGTCCCGATACTTATTGATCATACTTATACACACACACATATACATATACATATACATACATACAAATATATACACACACATAAATATATATACACACTCATATACGTACATACATACTTACATATATGTATATATATATGTGTGTGTGTGTATGTGTGTGTGTGTGTGTGTGTGTATATATATATACGCTTGGGGTGAAGGTCAATCTTTGCCAAGTGGCTTCACTCTGCTTATTTTAGCTCCTTTACTATGGCACCAGTCCCGATACTTATTGATCATACTTATACACACACACATATACATATACATATACATACATACAAATATATACACACACATAAATATATATACACACTCATATACGTACATACATACTTACATATATGTATATATATATGTGTGTGTGTGTATGTGTGTGTGTGTGTGTGTGTGTATATATATATACGCTTGGGGTGAAGGTCAATCTTTGCCAAGTGGCTTCACTCTGCTTATTTTAGCTCCTTTACTATGGCACCAGTCCCGATACTTATTGATCATACTTATACACACACACCCACACACACACATAAATATATACACACTCATATATGTACATACATACATACATACATATATGTAAGTACATACATATACTTACATATACACACACACCTGCATTTACTCGAATCTAATGCATCATCGAATCTAATGCACACCCTGACTTAGGAGTCAAAGGCTGCAATACTAAAGATACTTTCTTGGAAGTTAGACCCACTGAACACAGTAGGGCTTGCTTTTGAGTAGACCTGGTTAGGATTGTGCTCTAAATATGGCTGAAAAGTGTGAGCGTTAGATTACAGTAAATACAGTATGTGTGCGCGCATGTGTGTATATATGTGTGTGTGTATTTACATATAGATGAAGGCCATTCAGTACAAATCTCTTGCACTCGGCCCTTTTGCACAAGGGATGAAATCCTAAAGAAACTTTCCTGGGAGTAAGACTCATTGAACCCAATGGGGCTTACTTTTGAGTAGACGTGGTTAGGATTGTGCTCAAGGAAGGACTTGTACGTGAAAAGTTTAACACGCTTCAATTTTGCAACCAATTATGTGCTATGTGAAATGTTTCCATTTTTGTATGCATTTTGGCTGCAGCTTCCTTCCTCTATATGTGTGTGTGTATGCGTGCCCGTGCATGTGTGTGTGCGTGCATGCGTGTGTGTATGTGTTCAGCCCAGCATGTTGAACGGATTGTGGGCTTGGAAAGAGTAGCTCTCAGATGTTGAGATCAGGATAAGGTAACCATATGTCATATTTGTAAAAGTCCCATAAATAAAAATGTATAGGGTTGCCACATATCCCAAAAAACAGGGGCAGTCCTGATTTTGGAGGGGGGGGGATTTTGTTCACATACTAACAAATGGGACAGAGGGTCCTGTTCCAATTTTGTGGAAGAGAATTATGGCAACCCTAAAAATGTAGGACATGACTGGATTAAAGCTAAAACCACTCATGTATTGCTTTCATATACTTACTAGCTTACTCAGGGATAGGATTTACATGTGGAGTGCAATCCTATCCCTGTCTACTCAGATGTAAGCTCCATTATAGTCAATGGGGCTTACTCCCAAGTAAGTGAGGTTTGGATTGCAACCATAATTTCTTCATTCCAAGAAGGCTACGTGTTGCCTGCTGACAAGGAAAAGGAGAAAAAGATTTTTTTCCAGGACACAAGGCTAAAAAAGAGGACGTGTCCTGGAAAAAGAGGACATATATCACCCTGAGATGTAGGGATGGAAGCACCATCAATCCCTACCCCAGGATGTTACAACCAAGACATACCATTGCTGGACTCTGAAAACCCTCTTTGAACCCCTGGGAAGGGGCTGCCGGCCAGTGCTTGACCATGCTGAGCTATGTGGGCCAAGGGCCAGACTCCAGCTGCAATCCTATCTTTGATTATCTAGGATGTAATGGGGTTACTTCTGAGTAGACATGAGTCAGAGTGGAATTTCTTTCTGTAACCCATTGCAACCTTCTTGGAAGTAAGTTCCACTGGATAAAATGGAATTTGCTTCTTAGGAAGCATGCCTAGGATTGCACTAGATTGCCTGCTGGAGGCGATCCGAGCTGGATCCCAGGAATGGAAGCCATTGGGGGGGACGCCATAACCAAACCACTCCAATCACTTGGTGTTCTTAAAGGCAGCGGTCTGGAAAAGTAGCATCTAGACAGAGCCAGGCTTTGGTGGAAACGAGTGGGGGGGTCACATTGCCAGGCAAGGGGCCAGATGTTACAGGAAGAAGGGGGGGCTGTGATCACAGTGGGAAGAGCCAGAGGGTGGAAAGAAAAAAGAAAAAGGGAAAAAAGGAAAAAAAGAGGGAGAACAGCCAAGATGATTTCACGACAGGCAGGCCCATACGGGAACTATAGGGGGGAAGATATGGGTTGGCTCAACAACATACACCTCTCTGACTGCAGAAATGCACATACGCAGCCCCGTTGAGGCTGAACGTTGACGCTGAAAGACCCCCCAGTTGACTCTTTTGGGGACCCTGACTCCATGTGGGTGGACAAGCCACCCAAGATGAACGAGACCCCATTGATGGCGTGGCGAGTGAAGCCCCATGCTCCGCAGCCTGCCTTCACCACGATGGCCATTCCTGGCAAACGTGGGCAAACATTCCTTTTTTGTGGGAGTGGACGGACAGACAGACGGGGTTGTCGGCTAGCAAGGGACAACCACAGAGCGAACCAGCCGCCCACAGCAAAGTGGAGGCCGACCTGGCTGCCGCTGCCACCGCCTCGGGCATGAAGGAGGCCAAGCACATTCCGGGTGACGCCAACACAAACAGACCGGTCATCGCACAATCTGGAACAACTATTCATCGCACAAAAGGCCTAGGTGGGGATGAACAAGCATCAGCCCTCTAGCCCTGCAATGCAAGACAGGCTAAAACTATTATTATTATTATTATTATTATTATTATTATTATTATTATTATTATTATTATTATTATTATTATTATTATAACTAGCAAAATGTGCCTGTATTGTGGGAGTAAAATTCCCCTCCCCCCGCACCATCCACCTTGTGTCCCATCCCTCCATGCGCACCATCCCCCATGCACATCATTCCCCCATGCACAACAACCCCCATGTACATCAACCCTGAATGTGCATCATTCCTCCCATGCGCATCATGCCTCCTCACATATCAACCACCATGCACATGAACCACCATGCACATCAAACACCATGCGCATCAACCACCATGCGCAACATCCCCCATGCACATCATCCCCATACGCATAAACCCTGAATGTGCATAAACCATGAATGTGCATCAAACCCCCATGTGTATCATTCCTCCATGTGCATCAACTCCCCATGCGCATCCACCCCCATGCACATTACTCCCTATGCGACTTCCCCTTGTGCACTATGCCCCCATCCACAACATTCCCCATGTGCATCATCCCCTCATGTGCACCCTTCCTCCCAGTGGTGGTGTGTCAAGCAGCTGTATGGGGGAATTTTGTGATGCAGGTGTATGGGGGAATTTTACAATGCATATGGGGGCAATGTGGGTACGTTTTCACTTGTAATAACAACAACAACATCATCGTCAAAATCATGGTTATCATCACCAACATCATACGTAGCCATGCAAAGGGTCTGGGCAAGGGTTGCAAGGAGGTAAGGGAGATAACATAACTTACACTGCAGGTGTGGGCATTTGTGACACTTGTTCTGCCCCCAGGAGGTGCCGATGCTGCCACAGCAGTCCTCTTGCTTGGTGAGACCGGGAAGAGGGTTGCTGCCACACTTGAGTTGCCACCAACGAGAAGGACAAAAGTTAGAGAAGGTTTTCAAAGTAGGGGTCACGGCCCCCTTGCAGCATTGCAACTTGGGGGTCTCAAGAAGCTGGGCGCTGCCATATTGTGAAGGAGGTGAGGCTGGCATGTTGGGAAAACTCATGCGGGTGTGCTATGCCACGGGGAGTCTAGAAGGCACCTTCCTCATCCTCCCACGAGCAGGAGTCTTGTGGCGCACCCCTCTCCCCTGCAAAAACTTCCCCTCCTCTCTCCTGGTCCCCTCCTGAGGTTGCAATCCTGTGCACACCCTCCTGGGAGTAAGCCCCACTGAGCATAAGGGGACTTACTTCTGAGTAGACATGCCAAGGTTGAGGCTCTGAGGCTGGACTCCTGTCCAAGTATTACTCTTGAGAGTAAGCCCCATTGAGCATAAGGGGACTTACTTCTGAGTAGGCATGCCAAGGATGGGACTCTGAGGCTGGACTCCTGTCTGAGTGTTACTCTTGAGAGTAAGCCCCATTGAACATAAGGGGACTTACTTCCAAGAAGACATGTATGAATGGGGGGCACATGCTGCAATCCATACTTTCGTGGGAGGAAGTCCCTTTGGATCCAATGGGACTTACTTCCAAGTAGACATGGAGAAGCTGTGGCATCACACTCCCTGTTTGATATCGCATCCAGCCATGACATCACACCCAGGTTGATGACATCACTTCTTGAAGGGGGGATTCCCAGCAGAGGTGGGCAGATACCGGTACAGGCCTACACGCCCGTACCGGGTCTTCCACCAGGGCGGACGACAGCGAACCGGCCAGACCCGCGGCTGCAAGAGCCGCGGGGACCGGTATGCCAGTGTCCGCCGGCGCCAGGTCTCCTGGGGCTCGCCACCAGGAAGCTTAGTGCTGGACGCACACGCACGAAGTGTCCTAGCGCCGAGCCCCAGGACGCTCAGTGCGCCTGCGTCCAGCTCGACTAGGCGCCAGGACGCTCAGCGCGCCTGCGTCGAGCTGGACGCAGGCGCGCTGAGTGTCTTGGAGCCGAGCTTCAGGACGCTCAGCGTGCCTGCGTCCAGCTGGACGCAGGCGCACTAAGCGTCCTGGCGCCAAGGACGCTTCAGGGGACGCACTGCGCATGCGCCAAGTCTGGCACATGCGCAGTTCGGCCTGGTTAGGGCCCGCCCCGCCCCCTGACTCTGGCCCCGCCCCCTGACTTCCGGCGTACCGGATCTTAAGGGAGGCTGGGCCCATCACTGATCCCCAGATAGTCATTCTCAGAAAGGGGTCCCAGGCCAAACTGCTTGAGAACCAAAGGATTAAAGAGGGGCTCCCCTGATACCACCAGCATACAGGGTGTCTCCGAAAAACAGACCCACATTTTTACATGGTTGTAGCCCACACAACTCACCGACTGCTTGGGGAGGGTCTCCTGGAAGCAGCGTCCCAGGGGTTTCTGAGTTGGGGGCCTGTTGTACGCCAGTTTGGGGGCTGGGTGCTGGATCAGGTGCTGCTGGCCACCCGGCCCACCTCCCTCGGAGCTGAGGCTGTCGATCCGGTGGACCTGCACCGAGGCGTCTGGCGGGTGATGCACACGGACATTAACCAGCGGCTGGTGCATCTGAACTGTAGGACCAAAAATAAATTAGCAACCAGCACTCCTGTCATCAACCAAACCCCAGACATGATGGAGGGTGCGCTGTGGTTGCTCAAAAGCAAAGCAAGTGCACTCTGCATATGTCCAGAGATACTCTTGTTTGGTGTCTTTTTAAAATGGTACTAACCAAGTCACCATGTGTCCACCAGTACTTGATCCTGGTCCCTCCTCCCCAAAAAAACCCCACACTCAGATACCTTCTGAAGAATGCTGCCCAGGTCCTAAAGGAACCATGAAGGTAGAATGGCTGACGGTGCCCTTGGAGCCCGGCCCCGAGGGAGAGTCGCCGTGGCTGTCTGAGATGAGCTGAACTGCGTAGATGGCGTGCTTGCTGGAGCCCGATTCCACGGGGAGACCCTCATTCGAAACCCGGGCATGCTGGCTCTGCCGCCCTGCCGGCACCTGGCAGAAGCGGCCGGTGAATTCCGGGGGACACAGGCAGTGATTCCCGGAGGTGCACTGGCCACCGTTCATGCAGGGCAGAGGACAGACCACTGTGGCAGGAGACAAAGAGAAAGAAGCACAGAGAGAATGTGAATTGACGGTGCATCTGAGACCCCCAAATAAGTCTTCAGTCCTTCTGATAAAGCCATGATTGGGGCCGGCCCATTTGTGAGCCCTATTGAGATGGCTGCCTTAGGTGGCAGTTGAGAGGAGTTGGCAGTTGACCTGTCGTCCCCCAACCCCATTTCCTTGATTAAAAAAGGAAAAGAGCATTGAAGGGGAAGTGTGGAGGAAAGAAGAGGAGAGTGGTGGGCTAGAGTGTCATTCGACAGACAGGCTCCCCTCTTTACAAACAGTTTCTGCTCCCCTCTTTACAAACTGGGCACTGTAGGACACCACCTCCTCTTCCAAACCAGGGTGACCAGATGCCTGAAGCTCAAAAGGAGGACAAGGTCTTGGATTCCCCTCAGCCTGGCCTTTCTGGTGGACAATGGGACGTTTGCCTACTCACGAGTAAAGCCGCAATATTGGGCACTTTCACTTTACCATAGAGCTCAATGTATATTTTTCAGTTTTAGTTTTTTGGCCATAGCCTTTGATAGGAAGGAGATATTTCCAAACCGATTTTGGCATTGGATTCCGCTCTTCAATACGAATCCAACGACATATGACATGATGGGGTCCTGCACACCATTGCAAAGTTCGAAAATGACACCAAAACTGGAGGACAATGAAGCCCTTTTAGAGGACACCTGGACAGGAGACTAAAAAAAGAGGACAAACCTGGAAAAATCCAGTTATATGGTCACCCTGTTCCAAACCATCTTCATTCACCTACCTGCCTCCTTGCATCCCCTCCCAACTTCCTCTTGGTGAGATTTTATTTATTTATTTATTTATTTATTTATTTATTTATTTATTTATTCATTCATTCATTCATTTAATTTATGTATGTATGTATGTATGTTTGTTTGTTTGTTTGTTTGTTTGCCTCTCGCCTTTTTCTATAAAATACTAACGGTGACTCCATTTCCCGTGCCAGTCCAGGGCGTATAAGGCACAGAGGCTAAGACACACCAGATTAAAGTGGGGAGCAACTGGCAAGCTGTGATGGGTACTGGGAAGTTGGGGAACAATTGGCAAGCCGTGGCAGGTACTGGGAGGTTGGGAGCAACTGGCAAGCCGTGGCGGGTACTGGGAGGTCTCAGGCAGCCTTGTTCGTTCCCCTTGTGCCAACCCCATGCCCAGACTGGGAAAAGCACTTTGGTGGGTGTTTAAATCCTTGCTTTCAGTCTGTGTTTTTCAATGGAAATGTGCCCACCTTCAAAGAGACTTCTCCTGCGGGTGACCCTGCGGTGTCTCTTCTTCCTCCAGATGATGAACCCGTTGGACAAACAGCTCCCGGGCAGGGAGGGACAGGACCGGCTGGCGGCCCCCGCTTATAACAACACAGCCTGGCCTATTTGGAGAGTCCCAGCCTGACAACGCTGAGTCAGCAGGCAGGAAGCCGGCAAACCCCCACCCCCCTCGGGCACCTTTCTGGGCGTCTGTTGGCAACTTGCAGTTCTTTCTTACCCAGGCACCAAAAAATCCCCAAACTAAAAAAGGGCACCGAGCCCAACCACGTCAGAGCCAGCAAACTGGGAATACTTGTGTGTGTTTGTGTGTATGTCCTTTCCTCTCCCTGGAGGGTGTGTAGACATTCCTTGGCCTCCCGGGCCAAGGTAAGCACACCTGATGCCACACCCCAGGGCCTAGGAATGCCAGAGGCGGGCATCAGACAAGCTCGAGTGGAAGCTTTTGAACCCAAGGCGGTAAAAAAACAAACTAGTGGGTAGCCACTGCGCATGGGGATTGATGCATATGGGGTTGACGCGCATGGGGTGGATGAATATGGGGGTTGTTGCGCATGAGGGTTGTGGCACATGAGGGGTTGATGCGCATGGGGGGTTATTCTTGGAACTAATAAATTATAGGTAACTAGCAGAATGAACCTGTCCTTGTGGGAATAAAATTTCAAGAATATTTGAGGGTCCCAAACACTACTGGGCACTGGGCACCAGACACCAGCAGAAACTGGACACCAGTGGGCAATGACAGGATTGCAGTACCAGGGGGTAGTGGTGGGCAGCAACAGGCATCTTACCTGGGGGGTAAGAGGCACCATCAGGCAGCTGGCACCAGTGGTCACCACCAAACTGCGGGCACTGCAGGCATCAGGCACAAGTGGGCAGCAGCAGGCACCACGGGCACTGGGCATCCCTCACAGGCACCATCAGGTACCATGTGGCAGTGGGCACCACTGGGCATCCTTAAGAGACATTGGGCATCTCCACCAGGCAGCACTAAACACTGTGCACCACCATATAGTGGGCACTGGGGATCATCAGGCACTGGGAATCCCTACCAGGCACCACTGTGCACCAACATGCAGCGACCATAACCACCCAGCGACCATAACCACATCCTGTGGCAGGGAGTTCCACAGGTATATGAGTTCCTCTTTTCAGCCATCCTAAATCTCCCCCAAATCTGTTTCACTGAATGACCTCATCCTACCAACAGCAATTCCAGCAAGGAATTTGGAGGTTGCAAATGGGGGGGAAGACCCCAGAACCAAGTCTAAAGGACTGGATGGGGGGGGGGGAAGTGGGTGCCTTTTCCTATGGCCCCCTTACCTCTTTTCCAAGCTGCAAACCCTGTGGGTTTTTTTCGGCCTCGTGAACACTGAATTTTAACAATACTACAGACTGTTGGAGGAAAACAAGAGGGTGTCCTGGCCCAGAACCAACACAGGACAAGCCCGACTCGGAATCTTGGCACTCTGCACGTTCCCAGAGGCCGCACCTCTTCGGTTCTTGGCTAGCGAGACCAACTTCCAAGCCAACGATCCGCCCCCAAATTCCTTTACATGAAGGGACATTAACCGACCTCCCCCATCCACTTCCATTTGTTGGAGACCCCAGTCTCCCATTTTTCGATTTAAAACGCAGCATTGGCAGCCGTACTTCGACCCAGCTGGTAAAGACATCGACGCGGCGAAGGAGCGTGCCAAGGAGTCAGAGGCCTGCCGAGAGCACAAACTCCCCATTTCTGTACTTCGTAGATACTATTGCTAGGTAGTTTGCCAGTGTGTATTTACATGGTAAAAATTAGTTCACCAGGAGGCTTGGGAAACACTTATCCCATGGCACCCATCGTCTTTCCCATGGCACCCATCCTATGGCACCCATCCTATGGCATCCATCATCTTTCCCATGGCATCCACCCTATGGCACCCATCCTATGGCATCCATCGTCTTTCCCATGGCATCCACCCTATGGCACCCATCCTATGGCACCCATCGTCTTTCCCATGGCACCCATCCTATGGCATCCATCGTCTTTCCCATGGCACCCATCCTATGGCACCCATCCTATGGCATCCATCATCTTTCCCATGGCATCCACCCTATGGCACCCATCCTATGGCATCCATCGTCTTTCCCATGGCATCCACCCTATGGCACCCATCCTATGGCACCCATCGTCTTTCCCATGGCATCCACCCTATGGCACCCATTCTATGGCATCCATCGTCTTTCCCATGGCATCCACCCTATGGCACCCATCCTATGGCACCCATCGTCTTCCCCATGGCACCCGCCACCACCTGCACCTTGATAGCACATTGGACAGTACTAAAGTTGCTGGTACTGAGACTTCAGAGGTACATCTCAGTCCTAGTGGCACCTCTGACACATGTGGGTCTTTAGTCACAGAGGCTCCTGATACCACCCAAGAGTTCAATGCGACTTAGGGTGCAATCTGAACCAATTAGGCTATCACAACCTACCTATCTCCCCGTTCCTGCAATGACACGGGGAGGCTGGTGCATGTCTGAGCATTGGCCTGAGCCCCACACGAATGGCACAGAGGTACCCCCACACCATCACAGGACTTATACCAGTACTTGTAGCTTCTTCATCATCTAACCCTACAATCCAGAGTAACTACCGGAAGATGTAAGAGGCATTTACTCTAGATTGCGCTATGCATTTCCCATAGGTTTCCCATCGGTGGCACCGTAACTATGTCGGTGTAAAAGGTCCCATAGTTTCTCTGGATTGTAGCCATTATCTTGAGTTGTCTCCAACAACTTAAGAGTATTATCCCAAGTTTCCTTAGAATACTCCCTGAAACAGGCATTAAAGATTATTATACCCATTTTACAGATGGGGAAGACTGAGGCCAAGATAAGCAACTTGCCTGAATCCAAGCACAAGTCGGTGCTGGCCTGAGGAAGTTGCCATAAGTGCCATAAGTGCCATGTTGCCATACGTGCCATAAGCGACAAAGAGACATTTCAAATTATATTTGGCAAGGGAAAAAGCCAAGAATAAAATATAAGATGTAGCAAGTTGCAAAAGAAAGAGGTGGACTTGCTGTTCCAGACCTAAAGACGTATCATGCAGCATCTGCTTTGATGTGGTTGAAAGAATAGTTGATGTTGAGAAATAAGAGACTTGACTTTGGAAGTTGAGCTTTAAGGTTTGGTTGGCATGTGTTCTTATGGGATGAAAAAACAAAAGTGAATTCAGAATTTTAGACTATGAGCACAATCCAGACCATGTCTACTCAAAAGTAAGCACCACTGTGTTCAATGGGTCTTACACCCAGGAAAGTGTCTTTAGGATTGCAGCAATAAATTATTACATTCCAGAGCACAATACTAACCATGTCTACTCAAAAGTAAGCCCCATTGGACGTACGGAAGGAAGGAAGGAAAATAAAGATTACATATAATTTATTAATTACAAGAAGGCTACATGCTGCCTGCTTATAAGGAAAAGGAGGACACGGAAGATTTTTTTTCCAGGACTTGTTCTGGAAAAACAGGACATAAAGTAACCTGGTAAGATCCACATTACAAGATCCTAACAAGATCCACATTCAGACCAAGCATTCAGCAATACAATAAATAAAAATAACAATATAGTACATAAGAAGAGTTATGGAGGAACCATGTACCAGTATGTTTCATGGTAGAAAGTCGGGATAGCGATACTTTTGTGCCAAGGGTTGCCATATGTCCCCCAAAACAGGGACAATCCCGATTGGGGGGGGGGATTGTGTTCACATACTGGCAAATGGGACAGAGGATTGTGTCCCTATTTTGTGGAAGAGAATTATGGCAACCCTACTCGTGCCGTACTAGCCCGTGTCTCATCCTGCACCGCCTTCTCCTCCTTGTTCTTCCCGTATGTGGCGGCATCCAGTGTAGCTCAGAAGCTGACCAACTTCTGCAACCCTAAACCCCGGTTAGGCCAGCATAAACCCCAGCACAAGTCCTGTGGGTACTTTGGCGCATTGGCACCTCTCCTGGCGGTTAGGCCTGAGCACCGACATGCGCCGGTCTCCCCGTACCACCACAGGAACGGGAAAACGGGTGAGTTGTGGAAGCCTAAGGCTACAATCCAGAGTAATTATGGGACCTTATACACCGACGTAGTTACGGTGCCACCTACGGGAAACCCATTGTGCAATCCAGAGTAAGTGGCTCTTACGGTAACAGCCCAGAGTAAGTGGCTTTTACATCTTCCTGTAGTTACTCCGGATTGTAGGGTAAATTTGTTAGGATTGAGCCCCCGGCCGTGCATCCCAATACGAAAAGGGGTCACCCCAGCTTTAAAAGTAGTACTGCGGTTTCCACCGCGGGCAGACTCCTTGGAAGCAAACACAGATTCAGGACCGTCGAGGCGTTGGCGGGCTCTGGATTCGGCCTCTGTCAAGGTTCCTGGGGTGTGTTGCGCTGTTTTGTGTTGGGAAAGTCTGCGCGGACTGGCATGGCGTGTGTTTGGTTGGCTAACGGTTGGTTCTTGCCGCAGCTCCGAGGCCCCAGGAGACGGGCCGGGACATGAGGTAAGCTTTTCCGCCTGCCAAAAGAGGGAGGGATAGACTCGGAGGGAGGCCCAGGGAGGCTCGCTGGCACCGCCTGTGTTGTTATCCGAAAACAGCCCATAACAGTTCAGGCGTTGCGAGTAGGAAAGTCCCACGGCGGGCAAGAGTACGACCCACATCCACTGAGGTGTGGGCATTTGGCCCGCTACATCCCGAGTTCAAATTCCGACACACCATTCCTTGGGTCAACCCGTGTACCCGCTAGGCTTTTTCAGTCTAGCCTACCCTGCAGGGTTGTTTGGAGGCGAGAAACGGGGGAAGAGCCGCACACGGCACCCTGCGCTCTATACCAGAATAATCCTTCAAGCATGTAAGATCTACTGCATGTATGATCATACATGATGTATGATCTCGCATGTATGATCTTTTTCCAGAATAATCCTCCAAGCATGTATGATCATACATGATATATGATCAAGCATGTAGAACTCCATGCATGTATGATCAAATCAAATAAACTTTATTTGTGTAACCATTTGGTCATTGCAAAACAGTTCGGCTGCATGTATGATCTTTTTCCAGAATAATCCTCCAAGCATGTATGATCATACATGATGTATGATGAAGCATGTAGAGCTCGAAGCATGTGTGATCTTTTTCCAGAATAATCCTCCAAGCATGCATGATGTATGCATGTATAATCATGCATGATGTATGATTACGCATGTAAGCTCCAAGCATGTATAATCTTTTTCCAGAATAATCCTCCAAGCATGTATGATCATACATGATGTATGATCAAGCATGTAGAGCTCCAAGCATGTATGATCTTTTTCCAGGACATGTCCTCTTTTTTTAGCTTTGTGTCCTGAAATTTTTTAATTTTTTTAATTGTCTTCCATTTCTTACTGTATTTACTCAAATCTAACGCTCACCTTTTTCAGCCGAATTCAGGCTGCAATCCTAAACACACTTTCCTGAGAATAAGTTGTATAGGATGGGACTTACTTCTGAGTAGACACTCTTAGGATTGCACCCTCAGTCTCCAAAATCAGGGTGCGTGTTAAGATTAAATGGTTAGATTTGAGTAAATGTGGTACTTTGATTACAAGTCCAGGATGCGCATTAGATTTGATGGCGCATTAAATTCAAGTAAATACAGTATTTTTATATAATATTATATGAATAAATATATTAATATATTATTTAAATTAATGAAACCAATCTACATGAGTGATTTTAGGTTTTGACATGTCCTACATTTTGCTTGGAAGTCCTACATTTTCGGGGAACGGGCCTTGTCCTGTTCCGCAGTTATGACCTATAAATCCCTTTTATGGTCCAGTCCAGACCACTGGGATGATGAAGATCCCTACCACAGGTGGCCCTTCAGGTGGAAATGCCCCCCATGGTTTTTTTTTTACTGGGGGGGATCCTTAACCGGTTTGTCACCCCTGTTTGTGCCAACGGGAGGCAGTTACCCCATTGACCCCACTGGGGATGCCAACTCTTCTTAGCCCAATTCCCCTCTTCTTTGGAAGGCGGATGGGGGGTTTAATCAGGGGAAAGGCCTTGCCCCCCAGTGGGTTTCTATCAAGGGGGGCACACTTACCCTCAATTTGCCACCCCTGTTTGTGCCAAAGGTAGGCGACCCAATTGACTCCAGTAAAGGTGCCAACTCTTCCTGGTCACTATTCCACTTTTTGGAGGGACTTAATTGGGGAAGGGTCTTGTCCCCCCATAGTGGGTTTCTCTTAAGGAGGGTGCTTAACCTCACTTCGCCACCCTTTTTTGTGCCAAGGGCCAATCCACCCGTGGTATGGGATTTTTACCCTAAGGGGTACCCCGACTGGGGGCATGGATGCCAACTTTTCCAAAGTTCAGCACCAGATGCCAACATTTTTGGGGGTGGGGGGCACTCTTCCCAGGGACTATTCTACTCTTCTTTGGGCAGACAATCTGGGGAAGGGTCTTATGGGTTTCTATCAAGGAGGGCACACTTACCCTAGGTGGCTGTTGGCCAACCCCATTTGTGCTAAGGGGAAGTCACTACCCCAGTGGAGGTGCCAACTCTTCCTGGGTTGGTTCCCCTCTCTGCTGGGGGGGGGGGATTAATCTGGGGAAGGGTCTTGCCCCCCATAGTGGATTTCTATCAAGGGGGCAACCTTACCCTTTGTTACCCCCTCCTGTTGGTGCCAAGGGGATGCAACAACCCCACTGACTCCAGTGGGGGTGCCAACTTTTGCCAGGCACTATTCTCATCTTCATGGGGGGGGGGTTAATCTGGGGAAGGGTCTTCCCCCATAGTGAGTTTCTATCAAAGTTGTGCCAAGGGGAAGCAACTTCTCCAGTGCCTCCAGTGGGGGTGCCAACTCTTCCTGGGCATGAGTCTCCTCTCCATGGGGGGGACTTAATCTGGGGAAGGGTCTGCCCTCTCCAAAGTGGGTTTCTCCTAAAGGGGGGCCCATACCCTCACTTGCATTCCATTTTTGTGCCAGGGGGAGGCAGGCTGGCTCCAAAGGGGTCTTGGATGCCAACTTTTCCAAACTTTCCCAACTTTTCTTTTTGTGGGTGGGGGTCTCCCCCCCTCAAGACTCACCCACTCTGAATCCAGATCCGGTGAGGGTGTCCATGGAGTGCCCATTCTCCCCGATGAGGGTCATGTTGGTGCCAGGTTGGCACCGATCCCTGCACTGCCCTTTGACGCAGGTCCTCTTACAGATCAGGGGGGCGAAGACCACCTTGAAGCGCTCCCTGGCCAGGGCTGTCCTCTCTGGGGAGGGAGACCCCAGACCCCCCAGACCCAGCAGCACCCACAGCCCCAGCAGCCCCCAAGGGGGCATCTCGCCTGGCACTGCAGAGCTGGACAGGGAGACTCTGATCTCCCTCCTTCCAAGCCAATCTCTGGCTGGGGGCTGGAATCTGGGAGGAAAAAGGGGGGGCATCCAGGGGGGAGGCGGACCCATAGCTGGGTGGATGGACGGCCAGGGCCACCAGAGGGCGCGGGCACTCCAGGCAAGGCAGGCAAGGCAAGGAAAGTGGCCCCCAAAGGTCATCTAGACCCACCCAGGCTGGAAGAGCATCCTCAAGAAGTGGGACTCCAGGCTCAGCCCCAAACCCTCCAGGAGGGGGAAGGGAGAGGGTCCCAACCACCCAGCCACTCCGCCGTAAGATGCCTGGTTTTTTAAGCCAGATACTCAACGTTAGAAAAACAGTTGTTACTTGTGTCACTGCTGTGAATGGAACTGCACACTCCTAGTTATGTTTTATGGGATAAACACTTTGTTAGTTAGTTAGATAGATAGATAGATAGATAGATAGATAGATAGATAGATAGATAGATAGATAGATAGATATGGAAGGGATGAAAGATATGGATGAAAGGAAGGAAGGGATGAAAAGAAGGGATAGATAGATAGATATGGAAGGAATTGATGGATGAAAGGAAGGAAGGAAGGAAGGGATAGATAGATAGATAGATAGATAGATAGATAGATAGATAGATAGATAGATAGATAGATAGATAGATAGATAGATAGATATGGAAGGGATGAAAGATATGGATGAAAGGAAGGAAGGGATGAAAAGAAGGGATAGATAGATAGATATGGAAGGAATTGATGGATGAAAGGAAGGAAGGAAGGAAGGGATAGATAGATAGATAGATAGATAGATAGATAGATAGATAGATAGATAGATAGATAGTTATGGAAGGGATTGATGGACGGTTGAAAGGAAGGAATAGATAGATATGGAAGGGATGGAAGAAGGGATAGATAGATGGATAGATATGGAAGAGATGAAAGGAAGGAAGGAATAGATAGATAGATACAGTGATGGGCTTCAAAAAAATTAAGAACCAGTTCTCTGTCCATCTGGCAGCCACTTTTAAATGGCTATTTTTAAACTTTATATGTACTATCTCTTGTTAAGAACCGGTTCTATAGAGTAGGTGCGAACCTGCTGGTGCCCACCACTGGATAGATAGATAGATAGATAGATAGATAGATAGATAGATAGATAGATAGATAGATAGATATGGAAGGAATGAAGGAATGGAAGGATGGATGAAAGGAAGGGAGGGATGGATAGATAGAAAGACTGGTTGATTCACAGTCAGGCAATGGCATAGCTAAAGGGGGTTGAGCAGTCAGTAATGTAGGGAGCCTCACGCTTTTGGAGCCATTCTAGGTGGGGGGGACAAAACTGAGCCAGCCGGCTTCCCCCCACCTGGAATGGCTCCGAAGGGGTGATGCTCTCTCTAGATCTGTCTGTATTGCCCCCCTTTAGCTTTGCCACCATAGTCAACTTATATTGTATCCAGACCTAAGTCAATTGGAGAGCAAGCTCTGAATCCACAGGATTCTTCAGCAGGCAAAAATGTAAGCAAATCAAAACACTGCAGGGGGATATATTGGGGACATGCAAACATATGGGGAATGTATAGGCACCCCCACTTATTGGGCATCTTAGGCACCAGAGCCCATCAAAAGTGCAAACTGTTGAAATGTGGAACTCAGGCTCCAGCAATCCTAAAGACACTTTCCTGGGAGTAAGACCCATTGAACACAATGGGGCTTATTTTTGAGTAGACATGGTTAGGATTGTGCTCTCAATCCTTTTTAGTTTATAAATGTTGCTTTCAAAACTTAATCGCAGATGCCCCTTTTATTTTGCTGACACATGAAGATTAATTCTCATTAATTAACTCATTAATTAAATCCTTCAGGAATGTGATTAGGCTAGGAGCTACAACATGGAGGAGGGCAATTTTGGCCTTTAGAACAGCAGATAGAGGTTGAAAGAGCGAAGTTTGGGTTGAATGAATGAGTTCTGAATATAACTGAAAGGTGTAGAAAGAGTGGATTTTATAAGAACAGCAGAGAGAGGTTGAAAGCGCGAAACATGGGTTGAATGAATGATTTCTGGATATAACTGAAAGGTGTTGAAAGAGTGGATTTTCAAAAAAATCCCCCACTTGTAAAATGGGGGAACAAACTCTTCCCTTACTGTCTTTCTAAATAAAAGCTCGATGAAGGATCCTATAAGGTCTTTGATCCCTTGTTGTATTTGGGGTTGGACCAAAGAAGGACCCGATTCTGCTGTTTTGGACAGGGTTTTATTCTTCCCAATTCAAACGGGGGTTTGGAGACCCCATAATGTGGGCTCGAATGTTCTGCTCTTTCTACCTCTCTCTGCTGTTCTTATAAAATCCACCCCATTTTCCACCCGGAACATTCACCCCAGTCTGTGGTCCTTAAGAGCCTCTGACCCAGTTGAAAAACCACAACTGGAGCTGGTATGGTGTGGTACATAATGTGGGTCATATTAATTTAGGGTTGCCATAATTCTCTCCCACAAAATCGGGGTCCCGTTTGCCAATATGGGAACTCAATCCCCGCAAATTGGGATTGTCCCTGTTTTTCAGGACGTATGGCAACCCTATATGGTGTGCTTTATTTCTGTGCGTAGTTGCGTGTGGAAATCCTATAAATTTGAGCCCATTTATTCATTTATTCTCAAACGTATTTACATTTTATATTGAAAATACTGTATCTGGACCTCGACACTGTGCCGGATATTTGATGCGGCCCTATGGCCGAAAACTGCCCTAGATGATGGACTCATCCCTATGCGCACCCTTGCTTGTTCTGCACTTGCAGGCGTGGGCCCTAAGGGGTTAAACGCTGGCAAGAGAGGGAGTGTGGCACTGGGGGGGGGGTGCTATTGTCTGGCATCTGCAAGGGGGCCTTGCAGCTTTATGGAGATGGGGGTCAGGTGGGGTCAGGGCAGGCGCGTGTCTGTCCTTTTCAGACACACTCCTTTGCATTTGGGAAGGGGGGCCAGGAGGGGCATGTTGCACATTTCAATGCGCCAGGAGGCCTGGCTTCCATCCCCAGGGAGCAGGGGGCAAGGGTGGAAGGTGGGGGAGGAAGGGGGGTCCCCCCTGTGTGCATAGATATCTGAGACCAACTCCGCCTTGGCTGCACAATGGGGCTGAAGAAAGCATCTAGGGCAATTGAAAGAGCACCCCCTCCCCAGATTGGCTGGCTGGCTGCCCACTTGACTATGGGGTTTCCTTTCCACCGTGGGCAAGGGACGAGGGTTATCCATGCACCCCCCAAGTTGATGACTTCTACATTCCATAATTGTGAGGTTTGGCTTCAAAAAGTGGCCATCCCTCGAAGGAGGATGCATTTTGTAGGACTGGCAAGAAACTCGTTCATTCATAGTGCAATCCTAAGCATGTCTATTCAGAAACGTGTCTCATTATGTACTTACTCCCAGGAAAGTGTGGTTAGGATTGCAGCCTCACTCACTCATCCACCCACAGTGCAATCCTAAGCATGACTATTCAGAAGTGTGTCTCATTGTGTTCAATAGTACTTACTCCCAGGAAAGTACTAACCTAACCTAATCCTAGGTTAGAATTGCAGCCTCACTCATTCATTCATAAACCATATTTACTCAAATATAATGCGCCATCGAATCTAATGCGCACCCAATACTTATAATCAAAACACATTTACTCAAATCTAATGAACCATCAAATCTCGTGCATACCCTGATTTTGAAAACAGAGCACAGTCCTAACCATGTCTACTCAGAAGTAAGCCCCATTGTGTTCAATGTGTCTTACTCCCAGGAAAGTGTCTTTAGGATTGCAGCCTAAATTTGGCCAGAAAAGGTGAGCGTTAGATTTGAGGAAATACATTATTTCCACCGCATTGTCCTGTATGAATACTATATTTGGGTCACTTTATGTGTAGGGTGTGGAGAGCACAAGCTCTTATAATCCGATACTTATAATCACCTGATACTTGAGTACAATCCAGAGTAATTATGGGGAGCCCTTGCTCTGACGTAAGAACAATTTACTCTGGATTGCAATATGAATTTTCCCATAGGTTTTTACTAGGTGGTGCTGCAACTACGTCGACGTAAATGTCTCTTACGTGTTCTGGATTGTAGGTTATAATCAAAACACCACATTTACTCAAATCTAATTAACCATCAAATCTAGTGCGTACCCGGATTTTGGAATCTAAATTCGGCTGGAAAAGGTGAGCGTTAGATTCGAGGAAATGCATTATTTCCACCACAATGTCCTGTATGATTATTATATTTGGGTCACTGCGTGTGTAGGGTGCGGAGAGCACAAACCAAACCAATTCCTCCCCATGGAGAGAGTTTCCTGCCAGGGACTGGAAATAAAACCTATATATACCGCTCTCCCATCTTCCACTTCCACCGCAAAGGAACCTCAGTGGATTCTGGGGCTGAGGGCTTCTCGCAAACAGGAGGTGCACATCCGGTTAAAACCATAATATTTTCACCACTGTCTAGACACATGATGATGCACAGCTTTTCAGTTCTCCAGGACTCTCCAAATTTTCCCCTCTTTCCTTTTCGGGAGTAAATTCAAATTTTCTCCATGATGGTCCAACTCAGTCACCTACAACTATAGTATGTATGATATATATAGTATGTATGGTATGGTATGGTGTGGTATGGTCTGATCCAACTCAGTCACTGATGGTCCAACTCAGTCACCGACAACTATGGTATGTACGGTATGGTATGGTACAATGGTATGGTATGGAACAATCAGTGTTCTGGATTGAATGGGGTGGGGGAGCAACAAGGGTACCCATATGTCCTCTTTTTTTCCAGGACATATCCTCTTTTTTAGCTTTGAGTCCTGGGAAAAAAATCTTAATTTTCTTCCTTTTCCTTGTGAGCAGGCAACACGTAGCCTCCTTGTAATCATAAATTAGCCCTACAATCCAGAGTAACTTCGGGAGCACATAAGAAACATTCACGTTGACGTAGCTACAGCACCGCCTAGTGAAAACCTATGGGAAATTCATACTGCAATCCAGAGTAAATTGTTCTTACGCCGGAGCAAGGACTCCCCGTAGTTATTCAGGATTGCTCCCCAGCACAATCTTCTCAAAAGAAAGAACACAATCCTAACCATGTCTACTCAAAAGTATGCCCCATTGTGTTCAATGGGTCTTCTTACTTCCAGTAATGTGTCCTTAGGATCGCAGGCTTCACCCCATTGTGTTCAATGGATCTGACTCCCCAGAGAGCGTCTTTAAGACTGCAAATTTAAATTGAATAATAAGTAGTCCTACATTTTGGAGACACCTAAATTTTACGTTTTTCTTGGGTGTCCTACATTTTGGAGACACCTAAATTTTACATTTTTCTTGGGTGTCCTACATTTTGGAGACACCTAAATTTTACGTTTTTCTTGGGTGTCCTACATTTTGGTGACACCAAAATTTTATGTTTCTTTTGGGTGTCCTACATTTTGGTGACACCAAAATTTTATGTTTCTCAAAATGTACGTGTCCTACATTTTGGTGTTCTACTTTTTGCCTTGTTCTCTTTTGCGGTTATGACATATGGTCACCCTGGGAGTAACAGAATAAAATCAGGTAGGTAGACAAAGTGAACCCCCATCCAAAACCACGAAAGATTTTAGATTCCCCATAAACTCACAGACTGGAGGTTAAGCAGAAACGGATGGGGCCAGAAAGCAATAAAAGGCCCCCAAGTGTTTGAAGCAATCCTAAAACTGGGGGATTTGAGGAGTGTGGATGAGACTTTTTGGTGCAAGAGGCAGGATCTTATTTTTTATTATTTATTATTTATATTTTTATTTCCTGCACTTTCCGCCTTGCAGTTATTCAAGTCCACTTCAGGCAACGATTGAACATTGATGATGATGATGATGAATACTTGGAAGAGCTTAAAATTCAGACCTGTAAGCTGGTTCAATCCTTTTGCTGCTTCCCTCTCCTTAGCAGAGGTGCCTGCAAAGGGTTAAACCCCCCAACTTGCCCCCCACTGCCTCCGCCTGGCCCATTGTTGCTGTCAGTCTTCCCTGGGGTATCAGCTCACAGCCCACCCTGCCTTTTGTGGCAGCCAGGCAGGCGTGTGCCATCCCTTGCCCCCAATCTGCATAATGGCAGGGCCCACGCGCCAGGCCTGGAGCTCCCATCTGCCGCCTGGTCCCCACGGGAGCCTCAGCCACGCAGCCAGCCCAGCGCCCATTGGCTACCCCGCACCAGCCATCTGCAGCCCACAACCCACACAATAGGGCCGCAGGTCCTTATATAGGGGGCAGCCAGGCTCTCAGAGGCCAGCTGGCTTCAGGCGGAAGGCACACAAGGCAGGGAGGAGGCCCACCAGCTGCAGCTGGGGCAAACGGCGGACCCACAAGCGGTGGCGGACAGAACGGCCTGGCTTGATACAGCCCCCCAAGCCTGGCAGTGGGGCAACCCTTCACCAGTCGGTGCCAGGAAGGAGCGTGCCAGGCTGCCAAAGCCACTTTGGTGCCAAGGGGCTGGGAGCAGCTTAGGCCTGAGGTGGCACAGAGACGCCGTTCCCCGTACTGAGGCCAGCTTCGTGGTGCCCCTAAAATGCCCCGCGGGTTCCTGGTGAAGAGGACGTGTCGAGAGGGCCCTGTCTCCTACAGAATACGGACTCCACAGGACGATGCCCTTGCAGCGCCATTCCTCGGAGGCCTGGCCTTGCCCTCTGCCCACCGAAAACTGCCCAGGGTAGGGGGGCTGCCGGAAGCCCGGTCCTCACAACAGAGCCCTCTGCGCCTGGTAAGCATGGCTCCGCTGACCAGCTGCCTGGACCGAGGCTTGAATGGCTCGCCGGCACCGGGTGCCTCCACGCCAACCTGCAGCTCACAGCCTCCTGGCATGGGTTCAGCCTGCACCATTGCCAAGCAAGCCAATCCCATGCCTAAGAAGGCCACCCTGGGCCCCAAAGAAGGTGCCGCGGACGCTGTGGTCCTCTTAGGGGCCTTCGTCTGCCAGCTGTGCCAGGAGTCCTACCCAGGCCCGCTTGCCCTGGCGCAGCACTGCTGTTCCCGCATCGCCCGGGTCGAATACCGTTGCCACGAATGCAGCAAGGCCTTCAGCTGCCCTGCCAACCTGGCTTCCCATCGCCGCTGGCACAAGCCTCGGGGTGGAGGGCACGAGGGGGGCACCAAGGAGAATGAGAGCCCTGAGGCGGCCAAGGGGCCCAGCAGGTCGCACCCTGGCACGTCGGAAGGCAGCTACTGCTGCTCTCACTGCCCCAAGCGGTTTCGGCGCCGGGCCTATCTCTGCAAGCACTTGGCCCTACACACGGCCACCGGGCCGGTGCTGTCCGAAAGCCAGCGTCTTCATGGCAACCTCATCCCTCCCAGTACTACTTGGGCCAAGAAGCCATTTTAGAAATTCGAGGCCTCCTTGGCGCACAGACTAGACCTGTGCCGCGCTACCACAGCGAGACGGCGACGGTGCCAAGATTTCCAATCTCCTCATCCCCAAGGATGCGCCTTTCTCCCTGGCGCATGAACATGGTGTGTGAACGTGTGATGCAAAAATGGTCACTGTTTAGGATGCCCTAACCGTGCCGCGCATTCCGGGGGTCTCCAAGTGGGGCTTTCAGACATGTACCCCCCCCACAACCATCACACAAAAGACCTACCGCCAGACGCAGCTGATGTCCCAATCGTACATGTTGCTTGTGGGGAGGGGAGCACAAAAGAGGGGGATACAAATGAGGACATTCACAGATGGAACAAGATCTTACAACAGAGGAAGTGCTTTTGAAGTTGGGGGGCAAAATCAGTCTTGTGGCTTTTCTCTCTGTGTGTAAAACAAAAAGGTTGTGTTGTTGCTGGATTTGTGGGGTAGCTCTTGGGCAGGGGTCAGAAGAGATTCTGGAGGGGCTGATTCTCTGGAAACCAGTTGGTGAACTTTTCATGGAATAGTTGATGAGGATGAGGATGGGGGAACCCTAAATCCATTATTTTGTACTACATGTTGATTGAATACAATTGATTGTATATGATTGACCTGAATACGATTGACCTGAATATGATCGATTGTATACAACTGACTTGAATGTGATCAGTTGTATACGATTAACCTGAATGCAATTGACTGTATACGATTAACCTGAATGCGATCGACTGTATACGAGTGATCTGAATGTGATCGACTGTATATGATTGACCTGAATGCGATCAATTGTATACGACTGACCTGAATGTGATTGACTGTATACAAGTGATCTGTATGCGATTGACTGTATATGTCTGACCTGAATGTGATTGACTGTATACGATTGATCTGAATGCGATTGACTGTATATGATTGACCTGAATGCGATCAATTGTATACAGTTAATCTGAATATGATCATTGTATACAACTAAGCTGAACATGATTGCGTGTATACGATTGACCTGAATGCGATCGATTGTATATGATTGATCTGAATATGATCGATTGTATCCGACTGACCTGAATACAATCAACTGTATATGATTGATCTGAATGCGATCAATTGTATACAATTGATCTGAATACAATTGTATACGACTGACCTAAATACGATTGTACGTACACCTGGACTACATGTTGATTTCTAATGCTTGGACGTCACTGATCAAAATTCAGGCTTTACCAGGGAGAGCATTTAATTAATGCATGTGCCAAGATAGAATCACTTTAAGTTTTTTTGGGGGGAATGCAATTTTTAAACCCCCCCATCACAATATATATATATATCAGAAAGAGATATAAGCTCCTGCTAGATTAAACATGAATCACTCCCATCCCAGTTTTCCATCTCAGGAGTCCAGGCTATGTTCTTGTGTCAGGAGGACCATTTTCAGACTAAGCCCAAGTTATAGTACCCAGAGGTATTATAATAACTATATATAACTATAACCTATAGTTATACCTTTACAACTATTAATTGGGTTATAACCTATAGTTATAACTTTATAACTATTAATTGGGTTCCTGCAAATGACCAGCCCAAGCAGCAGGGAATTGAACCCCATGCAGAGACCAGACCAAACCCAACCAAGAGCACAATCCTAACAATGTCTATTTAAAAGCAAGCCCCACTGTGTTTAATGGGTCTTACTCCCAGGAAAGTGTCTTTAGGATTGCAGCCTTTTATGTCCACTTTGGAAATTAACCCCCAGCCTAAAATCTCATTTGCCTTGAATCCAAACCAGAATCGGGGCCCTAAACAGAAAAAATAAGAGGGGTCTGATATCAAGACTGTTTCCACTGTATACTAAAAATGCTGTTCAGTTTTCTTATATATAATTTATGTATGTATTTTGTTTTGCAAATGCTGCAAAGAATTCAGAAATAAAGTTTTAGAACAACAATACTGTAACTGGTTACTTCTTTGTGAACACAGTTGTCACTGTATGCAATTTATTAATTTATTAGTAGATTTATATTCTATTATTAGATTTATTCTATTTTTTAGATTTATTATTAGGTTTATATTCTATTATTAGATTTAGAGCACAATCCTAACCACTGTCTACTCAAAAGTGAGCCCCAATGTATTCAATGGGTCTTACTCCTGAGAAAGTGTCATTAGGATTGCAGCCTTATTCTATTTATTAGATTTAGATTAGATTTAGATTAGATTTATATTTATAAGATTTATTATTATTAGGTATTATTATTATGTTTATATTCTATTATTAGATTTACAGCCAAGTCCAGAGTAACTACGTGAGCACGTAAGAGACATTACGTGCACCCGCAGTTACTGCACCACCAAGTGAAAACCTATGGGAAATTCATATTTCAATCCAGAGTAAATTGCAAGGACTCCCCATAGTTACTCTGGATTTTGCCCTTATTCTATTTATTAGATTTATATTAGATTTATATTAGATTAGGTTAGATTTATATTAGATTTATATTTATTAGATTTATATTTATTAGATTTATTATTATTAGGTTTATATTCTATTACTAGACATACCCTACAATCCAGAGTAACTACAGGAGCACGTAAGAGAGATTACGTGTACCCGTAGTTACTGCACCACCTAATGAAAACCTATAGGAAATTCATATTGCAATCCAGAGCAAATTGTTCTTACACCAGAGCAAGGACTCCCTGTAGTGACTCTGGATTTTGCCCTTATTCTATTTATTAGATTTATTATTAGATTTATTCTAATACAATCTATTATTAGATATTTTCTCCCGAAACAAGCTAAGGAGTTGAGTTGGGATATCATATGGAGGTACACCCTCCACTCTATAATGCCAAGAGAAAGGAAAGTCCCAGGTTGAATCTCTGGCCATATTTCCAGGGTGGAAAAGGGAAAATTGAATAATAAGACAATTCTTTTATTTAATGTTTTTAAATTGTCTTATTTAATGTTTTAAATTATGTTTTATTGTGAGCCTCTCCGTGGCCGGAGAAAAGCGGGATATAAATTTTTTAAATAAATTAAAATATTTGATGCTGCCGGCCAGTGCTCGATGACAGTGAACCCGATCGAGGTCGGACTCAACACGCGGCTGTTTTCGACACCAAATGCATCTCGGCAAAGTTCAAAGTTCACTGACTTTAAAAAAAACTCTCCAAACTCAGAACCCGATCCAGATTTTAAGGGTCCAGCGCTCTCCGTCAAATTATTTTTAACTTGTTCTCCCAAACGGAGGGGAAGCCGGCAAGAAGCCAAAATCGTGGGCCTCTCTTTAGCCAGCCTGACTGTTGGTGTCAAGCAATAGCTTTTAAAGGGCAATTAAACTTCGTTATTAGCCTCATTAAAACACCCTACAATTGTGCATTTTCTTCCTTGAAACACCCCCTTTGCTGTGACTCTGTCCTCCCCCAAATTACAGTCTTGGTTTCTTCCCCCGCCCCCCCCCCCCCGGTTAAAACCCCTCCAAATAATGTGCCATTTAAATCCCCCCTTCTTTATTCCTATATACGCAGGATATAAATCCCTTAAAGAAAGAAGGGCACAATCCAGAATAAGTACGGGAGTACGTAAAAGACATTACATGCACCCGTAGTTACTCCACCACCTAGTGAAAACCGATGGGAAATTCATATTGCAATCCAGAGTAAATTGTTCTTACACCGGAGCAAGGACTCCCTGTAGTTACTCTGGATTTCACTCTAAGTAAAGCCTCAATCTGTAGTAAGTGCAGCAGTTCTTGCTCCGACGTACGATCAATTTGCATTGATGCAGCTACGGCACCGTCTAGTGGAAACCTTTGGGACATTCATAGCACAATCCACAGTAAATCTTATGTCCGTCGGAGCAAGAACTGCCCCAGTTACTATTGATTGAACCCTAGGTAAATAAGGGCAAAATCCAGAGTTACTACAGGGAGTCCTTGCTCCAGTGTAAGAACAATTTGCTCTGGATTGCAATATGAATTTCCCATAGGTTTTCACTAGGTGGTGCAGTAACTACAGGTGCACGTAATGTCTCTTACGTGTTAGAAAGAGACACGTGTTAGTAAGTAAATAAGTAAGTAAATAGCACCTGTGAGATGATCTAGGAGGTTTTCTTGCTACAGACTGGGTTGGACTAGATGATCTATTAGGTCCCTTCCAAATCTATGATTCTAACTAAATACATCCTGACCGCAAAGGAGGACAAACTTAAAAATTAAATTACGGTACATATAATTTTATTACATCTAATTAATTATAAGAAGGCTAAAATTGCCTGCTCACAAGGAAAAGGAGGACAATCAAGATTTTTTTCCAGGACACAAGGCTAAAAAAAAGAGGACGTGTCCTGGAAAAACTGGACATATGGTCACTAGCTTCTGCCACCAGTCTTCTTCCTATCCCTGGATTTAAAAAAGAGAGGAATAGAGTGGTAGACTAGGATTGAGTATTTTATAAAGGTGGGATATAAATAAAGTATGACTGCAATCCTAAAGACACTTTCCTGGGAGTAAAACCAATGGAACAGAATGGGCCTTACTTTTGAGTAGACCTGATTAGGATTGTGCTCTAAATAAAATAGTGGCAGTGTTCAGGGCACTCTAGCCCTGCACTCTTTTTCTTCTTCCCTTCTTCTTTTCAATTCCAGGGATTCGAGGAGGGAAGCAGCCCTGGAAACCCTCTGCTCGAGGAATCTAAGATTGAACCTAGTGTATAATTTACACACAGCTTGTAAGGAAGAAGTAAACCACTAAAGACAAGCTTTCGATGAGCGAGCCTGGGCAAGTCGGGAATAGCTTCCGCCTGGGAGCAGCCCTCCCGGAATTAGAAGGCCATGAACTCTGTGAGATCCGAAAAAACCAGTTTCTTCTCCCCCTACACACAAGAAAGAAGGGGAACATCAGAACAGGGTCCCCCTCCTTCCCCATAATTAGGGTAGCCATAATCCTCTTCTGCAAAATCTGGACAGGATCCTCTGTCCCATTTGCCAGTATGTGAACACAATCCCCCAAAATCATGTCCCTGTTTTTTGGGACATGAGGCAACCATGATCGGGGTACATCCGAACCCCCACCTCCCACCCACCCCTCTTTCCCACATCTGCAAAGACAGTGGAAGAGCCCCAGGTAGTGGCTGCAGGTTGAGACTTTATTGCACGAGGAAGGGGTGGGTCAATGAGCTAGACTGTACATTCAGTTCAGAAACGGGCTGGAGGTATTGGGGGTTATAGGACGGACAGACAGATGGACAACCCTTCCCCCCCAAATCCATTCCTAGTCCAGAAGGAAAAAAGGAAATCTTTGGAAACTATTTACAGAACACACAAAGACAAGGACCCCCCAATATTCCCATTTCCAAGTGGGGGACGGGTTTAGATCAGGACAGGGAGGGAAGGATGAAGAACCAGAGCGTGATTGATGGTTAGCACCGCTGTAGTAGGGGGTTGAAATAACCCCCCACCTGAAGGGGGTTGTCTACCCCCCCCACCCCATAAGTGTAACAAAAGAGATATATAAAGAGGATCTGATGGGGTGACTTCTGGGTGGACAGAAGGGCAAGAAGGTCTCACTGTGTCACAGCTTTTAGAAAGTTCACAGTTAATGACGGGCTGGCTGGCACCCTTTTCAAGTCGGGGTGCTTGCACAACCCCAAAATCAGTGCTTTATCTGCTGCCTTCCCCCTCCCACTGCTCCCCACCCACCCATAAATCGACACTGGGGCACATGACACCCCCCCTCCACTTCGCAAGGTGATGGGTAGTTATTGCCTGGTGAATTGACATCATGGAACCGTGAGTTCCATAGGCTCCGGTGGCGGCAACTGAAACGGGGGTGTCCCAGTTCCCCACATCACAATCAAAAGCCCAACGGAGATCGGGCAGACCCCACAAACCGAGAGGAGAGGTTGGTACACAACCAAATTAGGGAAGACAGCAGTCCACAGGGGAGCCGTGGCAGTCTCGTTCAGTGGTTAGAGCCTACGGGGCAAGAAAACACATAGATTGTCCCAGTGATGTTTGGACCAGAGCGTTGTCACCCCCTTCTGGACGTTCGCAGTATTACCCAAGACTTGTGACCCTACTAGGTCACAGGTAGGCAGTGGGAGCGCCTTGAGGATTGCGTTCTTGGGGGTGCGGGGAGATCCCAGTGGCCCCGCGGTCCATCCAAGTCTCTGAATTTGGGGAGAGAAAGAGAGAGAGAGAGAGGAAACTGGGTTCCACAAGACGTGGAAGGGAGGACTCCGGGTCTCAGGGGCAGTGAGGGGGTGTCGGCGGGCCACCCAGCATCTGCGTGACCTGGCTGAGCTGGACCGTGGTGCTCTCTGAGGCCTCCTTCAGGCGCTGGGTGTTCTCTTGCAAGGTCTGGACTTCCGCCTGCAGGGCTGCCTTCTCCGCTTTCTCCTGGGAGTGGAAAAAATAAATAAATTAGGGATATGATGGAAATCCACCAGAAGGAATTCGGCCCGTCCTTCAGCCTCCTGCCTAATCCTAAAAAATGGCATACTTTACATTGTTCCACATTTTCTTGTAATCCTATCACCAAAACCGTCTACGTTGGTGCAGCTAAATTCGCTTAGTGGAAAGAAGGAGTTCCATAGGATAGACGCCAGAGCCACAATATTTAATCAACATCAATATAAAACATACCATTATTTACTTGAATGCGCCATTGAATCTAATGCGCACCCTATACTTACAATCAAAACACTGTACTTATTCAAATCTAATTAGTCGAATCTGATGCACACCCTTTACTTACAATCAAAATACTGTATTAAAGTAATTAATTAAATCTAATTACCGTAACCATTGAATCTAATGCGCATTAGGCTATCTATCCCTTCCATCCATATCTATTTATCTTTCTTTTCCTTCCATCCATCCATCCTTATCTATCTTTCCCTTCCTTCCAACCTTTCATCCATCCGCCCCTTTCATATCTATCTATCCCTTCCTTCCATCCATCCTTCCATATCTATCTTTCCCTTCCTTCCTTCCATACTTTCATCCATCCATCCCTTCCATATCTATCAATCGATCCCTTCCTTCCATCCATCCTTATCTATCTTTCCCTTCCTTCCAACCTTTCATTCATCTGTCCCTTTCATATGTATCTTTCCCTTCCTTCCTTCCATCCTTCCTTATCTATCTTTCCCTTCCTTCCATCCCTTTCATCCATCTATCCCTTCCGTATCTATCTATCCCTTCCATCCATCCATCCTAATCTATCTTTCCCTTCCTTCCAACCTTTCATCCATCCTTTCATATGTATCTTTCCCTTCCTTCCTTCCATACTTTCATCCATCCATCCCTTCCATATCTATCAATCAATCCCTTCCTTCCATCCATCCTTATCTATCTTTCCCTTCCTTCCAACCTTTCATTCATCTGTCCCTTTCATATGTATCTTTCCCTTCCTTCCTTCCATCCTTCCTTATCTATCTTTCCCTTCCTTCCATCCTTTCATCCATCCATCCCTTCCATATCTATCTATCTATCTATCTATCTATCTATCTATCTATCTATCTATCTATCCTTTCCTTCCATCCATCCATCCATCCATCCATCCATCCATATCTATCTTTCCCTTCCTTCCTTCCATACTTTCATCCATCCATATCTCTTTCCCTTCCTTCCTTCCTTCCTTCCTTCCTTCCTTCCTTCCTTCCTTCCTTCCTTCCTTCCTTCCTTCCTTCCTTCCATCTATCCCGCCTTTCTACCTTAAAAGGAAACCCAAAGCGGCTTGCATTTGATATTGATTGTAATATCGATTGTAATTATAGATTGTAATTATATCGATTGCAATTGGAACTCAGCTAAAGTATTTCTGCGCTGCGCATTATATGTCAAAGATCAAATCGCCAGATCGCCGTAAAAGACGCCGTGCCTTATTTCAACTCGTACAAAATAAGAACGGGAAAAACAGCAGATGATTTTGGCTGCTCCCACATGTAGCGCCATCAAGGTACATAATGACAGCTTTACGGGGGCGCAAGCCTTTGCAGGCCTTCGGGGTAGGAAGTACCATGGGATGCACCTCCAAGAAAGTGGTGCTGTACTGCAGCCAAGGAGCGCAAATTGACGCACCAAAGGTGGGCAATGTGGTGTGCACATTGATGTGCATCATCCCAAGGCAGTCCCTACAACAACCTGTATGCAGAATTTTTAAAGCCAAATTTGTCCCCATGTTGCAGGTGGGGAAGACCTACTTGTTCTAAAGTGCACCATGAAGGGCATCCCTTTCTGCGAGGAAAACTCGGATCCGCACCCCCTGTCCTGCTGCACTTCTCCACCCTGTACCCCAAATTCAGCAGCTCACCCTTTGAAGATCCTCTTGCAGGTTCTTGAGCTTCAGTTCCAAATGAAGGACCTTGTCTGCCAGGCTGAGAGCATGTGGGGACCTGAGAAAAGGGGAGACATTCAGATCCAGGGTGTCCAGACATTCAGTGACAGACCCTACAATCCAGAGGAACTATGGGAAGACATAAGAGGCACTTCCTCTGGATTGCTCTATGCATTTCCCATAAGTTTCCCATCGGTGGAACCATAACTACGTCAGTGTAAAAGTTCCATAGTTACTCTGGATTGTAGCCAAACCCTACAATCCAGAGTAACTACGGGAAGACATAAGATTCACTTCCCCTGGATGGCTTGATGCATTTCCCATAGGTTTCCCATAGGTGGCACCGTAACTATGTCGGTGTAAAAGGTACTCTGGATTGTAGCCACAGTTCAATTTGAGTAAAAACACCTCTGGAATAGCTTTTTCAGGCAGCTCTGTCTCTCTCCTCGCATGTTTATCCCCTTATGGGGGTGTCTTATGGGATCTTCGAAATACAGCATGGGGGATGTGGGCATAGCTGATGTGTGCATGTCCCGGGGGGTGATGTGCTGAGCCCCCCACATCAGGTGACACGCAGAGTTACGTCGCCACTGATCATTTGGCTTTGGGTGCAATTGTAAGTATGTCTACTCCAAATTAAGTCCCATTCTGTTCTATGGGACTTACTCTCAGGAAAGCATGTAAAGGGATTGCAGACAATATCTCCAAAAGTGGATTCCCTCCACTCCAGCAGACAGACAGACAAGACAGACAGACAGTACTTACTCTTCACTGGGCTGCTGGTGGCTCACACCCCTCTGGACGGCATTGCACAGGGACTCCCGGCTTTCTAGCACGTGCTGTCCTGGGATCGGGAACAAGAGGCAGGAGTCAGGGGGGCTCATTGGGATCTATCAGTCATTCTTGTCCTGATGATATTTGTTGGTTTGTTTACTTATTTACTGAATATATTTGGGGGACTAGAACGTCTTTGACTTCTGGACTCATCCAGAGATCCAAATGTTGCCCACCATCATGATCTTGCACAACCCAACTGGCTCTTACAGCACAATCCTAACCATGTTTACTCAAAGGCAAGTCTCATTGTGTTCAATTGGTCTTACTCCCAGGAAAATGCCTTTCGGATTGCAGCCTTTGCCCGAATGGATAAAAAGTCCTATTAAAGTCCTTCCAGGTAATTGCTACCTGTTCGTAGATCCATTGCATCTCCTGGGGCCGAGCTTCAGGAGGCGTGAGGCTGCCGCTGCCGAACCGGTCCCCGCGGTTCTTGCCAGCCGTGGCTCTGACCGGTTCGCCAGCATCCGCCACGGGGGAAGATCTGGTTCGGGCGAATAGGCCCGAACCGGCATCTGCCCACCTGTGGAGTGGAACGGGGAACGACAGAAAGTGGGTCAGGCAAGCTGGAGGAAGGAAATCTTGGCTCAGGTTAAGGATCTACGAACAGGTAGCAATTACCTGGAAGGACCTTAATAGTCTTTTTATCCATTCGGGCGAAGGCTGCAATCCGAAAGGCATTTTCCTGGGAGTAAGACCCATTGAACATAATGAGGCTTGCCTTTGAGTAAACATGGATAGGATTGTGCTAGATGCATGCGCGCTGAGTCTCCTGAAGCTCGGCTTCAGGAGATTCAGCGTGCATGCACCAAGCCTGGTGCATGCGCAATGCGGCGGGGTTGGGGCCCGTCCCTCGCCCCGCCCCTGACCCCAGCCCTGCCCCCTGACCCTGGACTGTCCCCCAACTCCCAGCGAACCGGGTCTTGGGGCTGGCTGGGCCCACCCCTGTTCCACTCCCACCAATTTTAAAAGCCCCATTGGATCTGGCCCAGCTAATCCAGCTTCTTGGGACACTCTGTGACTCACCAGATGTTTCAGGAAAACACCCAAGACAAGACGGCGCCTACAGCCTGGTGCCTCTCCCTTGCACTCGGCAGTTCAAGACAACCTTTTTTGAAAACCAGGTGGTGCCATATACCCACCATGGCCCATCATATATCCATATACCCATCATGGCTTGCAACCTACAATGGACTTTGACTCCGTTCATCTATCCGATCCTCTTTTAAGGGTATATGGGCTAAGATGTTATCGCCGTATCCTATGGTAGGGTTGCCGTAATTCTCTTTCATAAAATCAGGATCGGACCCTTGGTCCCATTTGCCAGTATGTGAACACAATTCCCCAAACCCTACAATCCAGAGTAACTATGGGAGCACACAAGAGACATTACATGCACCCATACTTACGGCACCACCTAGTGAAAACCAATGGGAAATTCATATTGCAATCCAGAGTAAATTGTTCTTTCCTCAGAGTAAGGACTCCCTATAGTTACTCTGGATTGCACCCAAAATTCGAATTGTCCCTGTTTTGGACGACATTTGGCAGCCATAAGTTTTCACAAGGTGAAATTTCACTTATATTCATTGGAATAGAATTATATTTCAATATACCGGTAATTATATTGAATATAACCTAGAATATGAAATTAGAATATAATACGGAATATAATACGGAATATAATATGGAATATGGAATTATAATATAATATGGAATATAATATGGAATATGGAATTATAATATAATGAGGAATATAATATGGAATATAATATGGAATATGGAATTATAATACAATAAGGAATATAATACGGACTATAATATGGAATATGGAATTATAATACAATAAGGAATATAATACGGACTATAATATGGAATATGGAATTATATTTCAGTAGAAATATTTCTGGCTCAAAGGGTATTGGACGTTTTTAAATCTCCATTATCATTTTATGTATCATTTTCCAAAAGGCTTTTACCTTTCTTTTCATATTTCTTGCTTCTTGGTCTGCCGCATGGACACTGCCCCCCAGTCCCATATGGTGGGTCCTTTATGGGCCCCGAGTTAGTTCCTCTCTTGCCACCACCAGAGTCCAGATTCAGCCCCCCAAGACTCACCTTCCCTGGAGAGGGCTTCCAGGATGCTGTTGCAGGCGGACGCTAGGTTGGCGATGGATTCCCACTCATCCTCCTGAGACTCACCGGCTTCGGAGAGGACTGTGGGGGGAGACAGGAGAGGGCAGTTTTTCCCCTGAGTCTAGCTGTGGGGGTCTCAGGGCTGAGAAAAGGAAAGGACGGTCTTACTTTTGGTGATGGAGTTGCGCAGCGAGAGTGTGCGTGGCAGAAACTTCTCCGATTCGCTGGGCTCGGGTGCGGGAACCGGCTTCTCCCCAGGGCTCAATGGTCGAGAATCTCTGCCCTCCTGACCTCCAAGGGGTCCTTTGTCATTCGCTGCAGGACCTCCGAGGTGGTCCTGGAAGGAGCAACACAGCTGGTCACAAAGGTGGTCATGAAGCAATGGTGTTCAAACTTTTTAGAATCAGGCCACGCTTGTGAGTCTGTCAAGACCCACCAGGAGTGATGTCATTGACCTGTGAGTGATGTCATAGCCACCCATCACCCATTCAAACCCACCATACGCCCTATGGAAATAGAGGGGTATGGAAAAGTCTTGAGTGCTTACCGCAGTGTGGTCCATGGGGGCTTTTGGCGTGGTAGCCAGGATCAGGTCCGGAGGAGGATTGGGTAGGGTAGGGATGTCCTGAGATGGCACCCTATGGAAAATGAGAGGTGGGAGGGAGATTTAGGTGTGGGGCAGAAGAGAGTCAAGTCAAACAAGGGGGACCAAGCGGATCTCCCCAAGTGGCTGGGGGGTATACACATAGCCCTGGGATCAAGTACAGCTGTCCCAGCACAATCCAGAGTAACTACGGGATCTCATACGTCAACATAAGAGACATTTACATTGACATAGTTACTGCACCACCTGTGGGAAGCCTATGGGAAACGCGTAGAGCAATCCAGAGCAAATGCCTCTTACGTCGATGTAAGAGGTCCTGAAGTTACTCTGGATTGTGCTGTACATCTGGGATAGGTGAACCTCCTACAAAACCATGTGCTGACCCTTCCTGCTGCTTACTTGTGACCAGGTTTAGCATGTCAGAGATGAGGGTTCAGCAACCCCGTAAAAGGTTGGGATCATTGGGCACTCACGGGATGGGGGTCACAGGCCCTCCATCGCTGTGGCTCCGCAGAAACTCGGTCCTCTCCTCCGCCAGGCTGTGGGGGGGTCCGTCGTGCAGGGACATGGAGTGGAGGAGTTGGAGGGTGGCCGGCTTGAACCCCACTTCGCTACCCGCCCTGGACAGCTCAGCCTCCCCAGCTGGGGGCTCGCTCCTCCGCTTCTCTTGCAAGGACTTCTGGTACAGCTCGGAGAAACTCCTACAAAGGGAGGAAAGCCCAGGCAAAACGTTACCGCAGCACCAGGAATGGGGCAGGCGACCTCCAAGTTGATATAAAGAGGTCCTGGGGCAATGGACACCTTTTGTCCCAAAAATCCACGTGAGGTTTCAAGATATCAGGGATCAGGTTATTCTTTCTCAGTCGAGATCCAATATTGATATACTGTATTTACTCGAATCTAATGCTCACCTTTTCCAGTCAAATCCAGTCTCCAAAATCAGGGTACACATTAGATTTGATGGTTAATTAGTTTTGAGTAAATACGGTATTTTGTTTATCAGTGTAGGATGCGCATGGCGCATGACTCGATGGCGCATTATATTCAAGTAAATACAGTATTATATTTCTATAATGTATTTACTCAAATCTAATGCTCACCTTTTCCAGTCAAATCCAGTCTCCAAAATCAGAGAACATGTTAGATTTGATGGTTAATTAGTTTTGAGTAAATACGGTATTTTGTTTATCAGTGTAGGATGCACATTTGATTCAATGGAGCATTATATTCAAGAAAATACGGTATTATCTTTCTATATATTATATTATCTTTATACGTTAAAACTATATTATTTAACTGAGAAGGTTAGGGGAACAGTTGAGGAGAGAGGTGGCAAAAGGGCAATTTAGGGGGGCAGTTGAAGTAGCAAAAGGTAATTTAAGAAAGGGGGTATTATTGATGAACATTGTTATATTGGACCTCCAAAAGAAACAGCTGCAGGCTGTTACTAACAAATAATAATTAATAATTATTAATAATTATTAATATGCTGTTCCATAGGACGGTCAACTCCCGGGTCTCACAGCCCTGAGTCACTAGCTAATGCATAGGGGAAAGAAAACAGGGAGCATTAACCATATTAATTAATTATTAATAATTATTAATACTTTACTTCCCAATACTTATTAATACTTCATAGTTAGTAGTAGTAATAATTATACTAATAATTATAATAAATTATTATGAACTGATTAATATTCCGATCCCAGCCATGGATCGTAACTCATGGGTACCTCCAATTTTATCCCCAGGGAACCCCCAGTCTCAGATGAGGGAACCCCCAGAGAACCTATGGTATGAGCTGAATGTTTTCACTGTGCAAGAGGAGTGTGGCGAGCAGCGCATAGTCCTCACAGAACAAAATCCTAACCACGTCTACTCAAAAGTCAGCCACATTGTGTTCAGTGGGTCTTACTCCCAGGAAGCTGTTTTTACGATTGTAGCCAAGATATGCTATATTATAGTTCTTATGTGCATTAGAAATCAACTTAGTAAAAATTCATTCATTTGTATAATTATATATTAATTAAGATATTAATTAAATAATTTAATTAATCAAATAATTAAATAAATAATAATTAATTATATTAATTAATATATTCATTTTGATTCAAATTTGAAATGTAAATTTCTTTTTCCTGGCCCTACTGATGCGGCCCTCCTGACCAAATCTTTGCTGACCCCTTTTCAAGAGGGAATGTTGAGATGGTTTGGCATGCCATTCAACACTTCCTCTTCCACAGGTTCTCCTCAAGAGTAAGCCTATCACTCTATTCTCCTCTACGTATCGTCTTCCGCTCCATTCCTTGTACTTCTTTTCCAATCCAGCCAGACTGGAAAGCGGTGGATGTGACCAGGTGACCAGGCAGAGAGGGCTGCAATCCTAAAAATGCTTTCCTGGGAGTAAGATTCATTGAACACAATGGGGCTTACTTCTGAGTAGACATGGTTCGGATTGTGCTATTACTGCATCAGGAGGGTAGTGAGAGAGTCTCAGGCCGACCCTATGGATTGCGACAGGCTCACCTCCTGGGCTTCCCGTTCTCATCCGGGGGTACGACAGTGACGGTGACTTTCTTCGCAGTGCGCAGCAGTTCAGTAGTCTGGGAGTGGGTGAGGCTGGGCAATGGCCTCTCGCAGACGCGCACTAAGCGCGCTCCGGGTTGCAGGCCGGCCTGCTCGGCGAAGGTGAAGCGTTCCACCTCCGTCACGAAGCCCTCGGGGTCCATCTGGAAGCCCAGCTGCCCGACGCCGTTCCGCAGGACGGTCAACTCCCGGGTCTCGCAGCCCCGAGTCACCAGCTAGTGGGTAGGGGAAAGAAAATAGGGAGCATTAAGAACATTAATTGTTAAATGTTTCATCAGGCTGAGGAGAGGCAACTGTCAACGTTCCAACTGTCAACAAGCCAGGCTGTGAAGGGGCCTGTTACATAAAAGCCTTAGCCTGTGTGTTTGGGTGTCCACATCTTCTGGCCAACATTCCTTGTCAATCAAGCAGGCTGAGGAGAGGCAACTGTCAATGTTCCAACTATCAACAAGCTAGATTGTGAAGGGGCCTGTTACATAAAAGCCTTAGCCTGTGTGTTTGGGTGTCCACATCTTCTGGCCAACATTCCGTGTCAATCAAGCAGGCTGAGGAGAGGCAACTGTCAACATTCCAACTATTAACAAGCCAGTCTCAGAGGTGAGACTAAGGGGCAAATGAGGAGAGAGGAGGCAAAAGGGAAGTTGAGATACTGGACAGGTTATTTCCAGTATCTGCAGTATTTCGAGTATATATATTGTTATATTGTACCCCTATAAGCGACAGCTCAGGCTGTTACTAGTGGGTGGGTGGGTGGATGGATGGATGGATGGATGGATGGATGGATGGATGGAAGGAAGGAAGGAAGGAAGGAAGGAAGGAAGGAAGGAAGGAAGGAAGGAAGGAAAAAGGGATGGATGAAAGGAAGGGACAGACAGACAGATAGATAGATTTGGGAAAAGTGAGGGATAGATGGATGAAAGGAAGGGATAGATAGATATGGAAAGGATGGATGGATGAAAGGAAGGAATAGATAAATAGATATGTTACTGTACAGGGTGACTGAGCAGTAACTCCCTATTTTAAAATGCTTATAAATTACAATATAGGGAGTTACTTTTCAATCACCCTGTATATACGATAAATGTTAATAATATAAATGTTACTACATAAAAATGTAATGTTATATGTATATATATATATATCTAATTTGTTTATATATATATAGTTTGTTTGTTTGTTTATTTATACATTGTTTGTTTATATATATAGTATTTACTCAAATCTAACACTCACTTTTTCAGCCAAATTTAGTCTCAAAAATCAGGGTTGCATTAGATTTGATGGTTAATTAGAGCTGAGTAAGTGTGTTCTGATTATAAGTGTAGGATTATAAGTGCTTTAGATTTGATGGCGCATTAGATTTGAGTAAATGCGGTGTACATATATATATACCCACACACATACATAAATGCACACCCATATAAATACACACCCGTATAGAAACACCCAGTACACACCCTACTCACACAGACAGAACCCAGTCATCAAAAAAAGGTATAAAGTAATTATTAAAACCGCAGCCATACAAGGCGTCAATTACAAACCTCAAAGGGCAAATAAAGGTCCAACGAGGCCCATAAAAATCTGGGAGTGCCATATTGGGTGTCTCTCCAAGCCAAGGAATCCCAGCCCCGACTACAACTTGATTCTCTTGATCAAGATACAGGCGTTATCATTGCTGAGGTTTGCAAAGTGTGCATCGCAACAGTGTAGGGCAGGGATATCAAACATAACGCCGGTGGGCCATACGTGGCCCCCAGAAGCCTTATATTCAGCACTCGAACTCAGCACCACCACTAGCCATCCTGGGGTCTCAATGGTGAAAGGGTGTCCCATGTACCTGTTGGGGTACCAACCACAACGCTCTCCGATATCTTGAAAATCTGATAAAGATTTGTGTATTTTCTGCCATTTGCAACTAATGGGTAACTTGTTAGAATCTTAAAATCATATAAGTATTATTATTTTTAATCATATTAATATTATTATTATTAATTAATATTAATATTATTAATGATCATTATTAATATTAATAATCACGTATCATTAATACAATAATGGACTAATAATCATATTATTTCTGGTCATGACCTACTTATAATATCATAATGTCATAACATTACTTCCTACTAACTGATATCGGTTGCCATCCGAAAGACACTGTCTGGGAGTAAGACCCATTGAACACAATGGGGCTTACTTTTGAGGAGACATGGTTAGGTTTGTGCTCATCATCTCTGGTCCTCAGCAGGCATCATGAATGCTCTGTATGAAATTAGTTTAATACCCTGGCATCATGGGATGCCATAGGTTGGGATGCCATGACTCATGGGATGCCATAGGTTGCCCCCTCTGGCTTCTCCTACTCGTTCTCTTGACCTTTGCCATTTTGGATCATGGTGTGAAATCTGGTTCCTGACCTCGTGGTCCTGGCAGCAGCTCCCCCAAATTTCAAACGTATGGGCACAATCCTAACCGTGTCTACTCAGAATTAAGCCCCATTGTGTTTGATGGATCTTACTCCCAGAAAAGTGTCTTCAGGATGGCAGCCTCAGTCTTTCTCTGTCCTACTTGGAGATATCAAGGACTGAACCCCAAATGCAGAAGCAGCCCCCGCACCTCCAGACGCAGACAGATCCAGAGGCAGCCCTGCTATCTGGTTCTGGGTTCAAAACCCCGGCATCCTCAACGAAACCAATTCCTACCTGCAGCCGGTGGACGATGTCCCGGATGTCGGCCGCCTGCCCTTCGTCCACACGCATGCAGATGTAGTCCCCTGTCTCGTAGTACAGGTCCAAGGTGCAACTCTCGGAGTAGGTCCAAGCTAAGATATCCCGGCAGGAGCAGCTAAACACCACCCTCTTCTCGTGAACCTCAATGAGGACTAGAAACTCTGCTGAGATGCCCAACAGGCACCGAAACTCCAGGATCTTGTTCTCAGGGCCCCTACTGCTACAGTCTCGGGCCCACACGCCCCACACTAAAGCCCCGGCGCTGTGTGCTTCTGCCCCTTTGGCGGCCTTGGCTTTCTCGCGCTTTTTGGCGGCCAACGCGATGAGTGCCAGGCGGGAGGAGGAAGCCTCCAAAGTGCTGGTGGTGGCATGATTCAGGGCCAAATCACGCAGGTATTCTTGGCGCGTGCGAGTCGCCATAGCATGGAACTTTCCCGAGCGCTCCGCGGCATTTTCGGCGTTGATGGCCTTGGCGAGGAGGAAGTCCCGGAAGGCGGATCCTTTCACAAAGGAGTTGTCAGCGGGGATGAAGGGTCCGAAGGGGGGGATGTCCTTGGTGCAGCTGACGGCCACGCTGGAACCGAGAAAGAAACCAGAGTTACTTGGGTAAGAACAGAAGACCAAAGTTAAGCTTCCTATATCTTACAGCTGCCCATCCTGTGGCAAGGAGTTCCACAGATGTCTAGGCCAATGTAATAAATCAATATTGTATTTACTTGAACCTAACGCTCACCTTATCCAGCCAAATTTTGTCTCCAAAATCAGGGTGTGCATTAGATTTGATGGTTAATTAGTGTCGAGTAAATGTGGTATTTTTATTATAAATATAGGGTGCCTATATAAGCACAGGTATTTTGATTATAAATATTAGATTTGATGGCGCATTAGATTTGAGTAAATACAGGTATTCCTCCCATTTCACAGGAGAAATGGAGGCAAAAACGATGATTTTTATTATTTATGTAGTTATCTCCATGCAAGCATTTTAAAAGAGCAAACAAACCCCGGAGAGATCTCTGATCTGGTGGCATAGCTAGAGGGGGTGGAGCAGATCAGTCCTGGAGGGAGCCTCACCTCTTCGGAGCCATTCCAGACAGAGGGAGGAAAACAGTCATACCTAGAATGGCTCCGAAGGGGTGAGGGTCCCTCCAGGACTGAACTGCTCCACCCCCCCAGCTACGCCACCACTTTTATCCTAGGAGCTCACAGATTAGAATAAGACATAAGGGAGACAACAGGAAAGAGAGAATAAGGAAAGACTGGGGAAGAAGAATGAGGAGAAGAATGAGGAAAAATGGATAGATGAGGTAAGGAATGGATGGAGAAGGAAGGAAGGAAGGAAGGAAGGAAGGAAGGAAGGAAGGAAGGAAGGAAGGAAGGAATAGACAGACAGACAGACAGATAGGAAGGAAGGAAGGAATAGATGGATAGAAGGAGACGAAGAGGAGGAGGAGGAGGAGAATGAGAAGAAGAATGAGAAGAATGGATAGATAAGGGATGATAAGGAAGGAAGAGAGAGAGAGAAAGAGATAGATAGATAGATAGATAGATAGATAGATAGATAGATAGATAGATAGATAGATAGATAGATAGATAGATAGATAGGAAGGAAGGAAGGAAGGAAGGGATAGATAGATAGATAGATAGATAGATAGATAGATAGATAGATAGATAGATAGATAGATAGATAGATAGATAGATAGATAGATAGGAAGGAAGGAAGGAATAGATGGATAGAAGGAGACGAAGAGGAGGAGGAGGAGAAGAATGAGAAGAGGAATGAGAAGAATGGATAGATAAGGGATGATAAGGAAGGAAGAGAGAGAGAAAGAGCTAGATAGATAGGAAGGAAGGAAGGAATAGATGGATAGAAGGAGACGAAGAGGAGGAGGAGAAGAATGAGAAGAGGAATGAGAAGAATGGATAGATAAGGGATGATAAGGAAGGAAGAGAGAGAGAGAAAGAGATAGATAGATAGATAGATAGATAGATAGATAGATAGATAGATAGATAGATAGATAGATAGATAGATAGATAGATAGGATGGAAGGAAGGAAGGAAGGAAGGAAGGAAGGAATAGACGGATAGAATGAGAAGAAAAAAAGACGAAGAGGAGGAGGTGAATGAGAAGGAGAAGAAAGAGGAGGAAAAGAAGGAGGAGGGGGAGGAGGAGGAGAACTTACATATGTATGGAAATTAGGGTTCAGACCAAAGCTTTAAAGCAAGTTTTAAGAAGGAATTTAAAGAAAATGTGGAGGACCTTGTGGCAGGGAGTTCCACAAGCAGGGAAAAAGCGTGAAGTCCTGGAGGGAGCAGATCATGTTTGGTTGGCAACTGCTCCGGGAGACACAGAAAAAAATGTGGTTTTTTAAAGGATTCCTTATTTTTTAAGATTTTTATTAAGGACTCCTGAAGTCCCAGCCTGAATTCTGCAGACATTTTAGAGTCGGAAACTCAGGCCAGATGGAAGGAACTGCGAGCCGCAGAACAACCCTCGGGTGCCCTCTCCTGGCAGCTTGTAGGGTGGTGCAGAGAAAGAAGGGTGCTGGGCAAGACATGTCCTCTTTTTCCAAGACATGTCCTCTTTTTTCCCTTGTGTCCTGAAAAAAAATCTTCATTGTCCTCCTTTACCTTGTCAGCAGGCAGCATGGAGCCTTCTTTAATAAATGATATTGGTACAGATTGTTACAGATAATAACTTATTTTAAATAAATGATATTGTTACAGATATTATATTTATTTGTATATAAATCATACACAGCTATCCCTTGCTTATTGGACAGGTTACAGATCAGAGCACCATCCAAAAGAGAAAACGGTTGAAAAGAGAAAACAGTTGAAAAGTGGAACCCAATCTTTTTCAGATGTTGCTTCCAATGCTTTTTCCTTTTATCTTGCAAATTTCTGCAGCCACACAAAGATTTCTACAAATTAATTCTCATTAACAAGTCAGGAAAGGGATTAGATCAGGAGCTACAACAAGGCAATTTTGGATGGAGAGAGTGGTTGAAAGAGCAAAACATGTGTTGAATGAATGAGTTCTGGGTATAATTGAAAGGTGATGAAAGAGTGGATCATCAGAAAACAAACTGTCAGAAAGCGAGGATACCTGTAGTGTTTAAATTAACCAGATGAAAGCAGTAATTTTTTTAGCTATTATTTTTGTCATGTCCTACATTTTTCTTGGGTGTCCTACATTTTGGGAGGGACATCATCATGAAAGTGGAAACGTGGAAAAAGAGGAGAATTTTCCGGAAGAGTGGAAAAGCGGCAAAATTGCGTCCCACTATGGAACATGTGGCTACAAAGTGAATCTATTAAGTGCATGAATATCAGAAATTAATAAAATTAATAAATAAATAAAATTAATTAATTAATTAAATATCAGAAATTAATAAATATCAGAAATAAATAAATCCTGCTCTTCAACGCAAAGAACAACATGGTCTCCAGCACCACCGCAGCAGGCATGAGCTGCTCTCTAGCACAGCGCCTGGCGCCATCCTCTGCAGCCCCGAGTTGGTCCGCGCACCCAGGCACTCCCCCCTCACCTGTACGTGGTATGGCTGGTGCAAGGCTCATGCACTCGCACCACAATGAAGACATGCTGGAAGTGGGAGCGGATCACGCGCGGCGTGAAAGGGAGGGCGCCCTGCTCCTGGAAGACTATGGTGACGATATCGTTTCCAATGTGGCGTTTTCTTAACAGCTGGGAAGGGAACAAGGACAAGGTTGCATCAACTGTATGGCTGCAGGATAAAGAGCTTGAACAGTGCAGTCTTAAACATGACTGCTCCAAGGTAAGCCCCATTGTGTTCAATAGTACTTACTCCAGTGGTGGGCTTCAGGGGTTCTCACAGGTTCTATAGAACACTTTGCTAACAAGCGTCTGGTTCTGAGAACCGGTTACTAATGGGACACAGAACCTGTTGTTACTTGAGGTTATGAGGACATAGAACCTCTTGTTAATTTATTTGAATCCCACCACTGGTCTTACTCCCAGGAAAGTGTGGTTAGGATTGCAGGCTGAAGTAGTGATTTTCAACCAGGGTGCGGCAAATGGTCTGTGGGTGTGCAGTGGAAATTTTTGATCTATCTATCTATCCCTTCCTTCCTTCCTTCCTTCCTTCCTTCCTTCCTTCCTTCCTTCCTTCCTTCCTTCCTTCCTTCCTTCTCATCCCTTAACTTCTCTATCTATCCATCTATTCCTTCCCTATCTATCTATGCATCAATCTATCCATCTATCTGTCTGTCTGTTTGTCTATCCCTTCCTTCCTTATCCATCCATCCCTTACCTTATCTATCCATCTATTCCTTTCTTCCTTATCCATCCATCCATCCATCCATCCATGACCTTATCTCTCTATCTCCCCATCTCTCTATCTCTGTCTGTCTATTGCTTCCTTCCTTACCCATCCCTTACCTTATCTATCTATCCCTTCCTTATCCATCCATCCCTTACCTTATCTATTCATCTATTCCTTCCTTTTTTATCCATCACCTTATCTCTCTATCTGTGTGTCTGTCTCTGTCTATTGCTTCCTTCCTTATCCATCCATCCCTTACCTTATCTATCCATCTATTCCTCCCTTCCTTATCCATCCACATTATCTCTCTATCTTTCTATCACCCCATCTCTCTATGTCTCTGTCTGTCTGTCTATCTGTCTGTCTATTGCTTCCTTTCTTATCCATCTTTCTTACCTTATCTTTCTTACCTTATCTATCTATCCTTTCCTTCCTTATCCATCCCTTACCTTATCTATCCATCTATTCCTTCCTTCCTTATCCATCCATCATCTTATCTATCTGTCTATCTGTCTATCTGTCTATCTGTCTATCCATCCATCCATCCATCCATCCATCCATCCATCCATCCATCCAATCTAATCTAATCTAATCTGACTTTCTGCCTAAAGGAAGGATACCCAGTTTTGGTTATTAGGGCCAATGGGGTTGTGGGCCTCCCATCAGCAGCATGATGCGCCTTGTCAGTGGTCCACAAACTGACAGTGTGTCTTGACAATTTTCTCACCTTGGTCAATGGGCCATGAACTGAAAAAAGGTTGAAAATAACTGGTCTGAAGACTTGGGTTCAAATCCCTTTTTGGAAGCACTTTGCAACCTTAGGGAGCTGCTCTGGCTCTTCCTCTAGGAATAGGGTTGCCATAATTCTCTTCCCCAAATTAGGACAGGACTCTCTGTCCCATTTGCAAGTATGTGGACACAATCCCCCAAATTGAGATTGTCCCCGTTTTCGGGGACATTTGGCAATCCTATCTAGGAAGAAGAATAGTGGATAATAGTGTAGGAATATTATAGGAATTGTGTAGGAATACTGGAGAATTTTTATCCCCATGTTTCCAGCTGAGGCCACAATCCTATGCACACCTTCCTGGGAAGGAGCCCCATTGAATGCAACGGGACTTACTTTGGAGTAGACATGCATTGCTACCTGAACCCACTCACCTGCTGGCGGTTGTTTGGGGTGTAGGGCAACATGGTCGAGACATGGAACATGATCTCATAGTCTTGATAAGTGGTGTAGAGGGAATGAGTCCCCGTAGAATCAGCTACAAAAAAGAGAAGAGGTAGAAAGAGAGAGATAAAATACCACATTCACTCAAATCTAATGTGCTATCAAATCTAATGCACACCCCACACTCACAACCAAAATACCGCATTCACTCAAATCTAATGCGCCACCGAATCTAATGCACACCCCACACGTGTTGTTTACTTGTTGACTTAATGCACACAATTTTGTACTAAAATGTGTTCAGAACTACTAGGTCCATTAGTTCATGTGCACTTTTTATTATTATTATCATCACACGCCACGCTCCATACTCACTCTTGGTGTCCAGCTGTGCCCGATATTTCTCAAAGCCGCGCAGGCGAACCTTCTCTCCCAGCAATTGCAGGAACTCCTGGAAGGCTGGTCCAGCTTCCTCGTTGTTGTACATCTCCTCTTCCGAGCCTTGACCCACCAGGCAGTACAGCACCCCGACTTTCCGTTGGAAGCTGAGCTGTGGGGAAGACAAGACTGATGGCAAGCAAAACCAAATACAGGGAGCCCTCGATTGAACGGAACAGACTATGGAAACAAATGTTTACTGCTTTACTAAAAATGAAACTTGTATGTCTTGTTTATGCAGGTCTCAATCCACTGCAGATGCACATGGGAGGGAAGGGCATGGCATTTAAAGGGCACAATGAAACGCTGCCCTCTTGTGGACAAATGGGGAGCTGCACATGGGAGGGAACTGCATGGCGTTTAAAGGGCACAATGAAACTCTGCCCTCTTGTGGACAAATGGGGAGCTGCACATGGGAGGGAACTGCGTGGCGTTTAAAGGGCACAATGAAACTCTGCCCTCCTGTGGACAAAAGGGGAGCAGCACATGGGAGGGAACTGCATGGCGTTTAAAGGGCACAATGGAACTCTGCCCTCTTGTGGAAAAATGGGGAGCTGCACATGGGAGGGAACTGCATGGCGTTTAAAGGGCACAATGAAATTCTGCCCTCTTGTGGACAAATGGGGAGCTGCACATGGGAGGGAACTGCATGGCGTTTAAAGGGCACAATGAAATTCTGCCCTCTTGTGGACAAATGGGGAGCTGCACATGGGAGGGAACTGCATGGCGTTTAAAGGGCACAATGAAACTCTGCCCTCTTGAGGAAAAATGGGGAGCTGCACATGGGAGGGAACTGCATGGCGTTTAAAGGGCACAATGAAACTCTGCCCTCCTGTGGACAAAAAGGGAGCTGCACATGGGAGGGAACTGCATGGCGTTTAAAGGGCACAATGAAACTCTGCCCTCCTGTGGACAAAAGGGGAGCTGCACATGGGAGGGAACTGCATGGCGTTTAAAGGGCACAATGAAACTCTGCCCTCCTGTGGACAAAAAGGGAGCTGCACATGGGAGGGAACTGCATGGCGTTTAAAGGGCACAATGAAACTCTGCCCTCCTGTGGACAAAAGGGGAGCTGCACATGGGAGGGAACTGCATGGCGTTTAAAGGGCACAATGAAATTCTGCCCTCTTGTGGACAAATGGGGAGCTGCACATGGGAGGGAACTGCATGGCGTTTAAAGGGCACAATGAAACTCTGCCCTCTTGTGGACAAATGGGGAGCTGCACATGGGAGGGAACTGCATGGCGTTTAAAGGGCACAATGAAACTCTGCCCTCTTGTGGACAAATGGGAAGCTGCACATTGGAGGGAACTCCATGGCATTGAAAGGGGACAATGAAACACTGCCCTCTTGTGGACAAAAGGGGAGCTGCACCTGGGAGTAAAAAATAAATAAAAAAGTTTCTCCCTTAAGAACTGTTTAAAAACAGCTTTTCTTACTGTTGTAGAGTTGTAGTTAGCAATTAGAAATGCAAAGGCTCCTCCTTCCTTGCCTGGCTCAGCTGAAAGATGGAATGATTGCTTTTTTGACTGCCTCTCTACAACAGTAGAAAAGCAGTTTTTCAAACTGATTTGCCATTCAAATCCATGTATAAAAAATCAATATGTAATAAGGTTGGGCTTGTATTTGGGTTTAATGCACCTTGAGTATTAACAAACACCCCTTGAGATTCTCTGGCTGCAATCCTAAAGACACTTTTCTAGGAGTAAGACCCATTGAACACAATGGGACTTACTTTTGAGTAAATATAGGTCAGCATTTCTAGGTCAGGACCTATGTGGGTCGTGTAGGGAAAGCTTGCAAACCAAGGTCTTTAGGCCGCCACCATATGATTGTGATGCATGTTCACTTTTGCAGATGGCAAACCCAGAACGGGCACTTACTCCCTGTTCGTCCAGCTTGAGGAGGGTCTCGGGCACCTTCGGGGAGTTGGAGGCCAAGCGTAGACACTGCAAGTTCAGCTCGGGCATCACGTGTTCCAACAGCTTCTTGGGAGGCACCCCCCGGGGGGAGGAGTGGCGGGTGGCGAGGGGCAGCGCCTCTTCCAGAACGGAGCCTCGAAGCGTCCGGAGCTGGCAGGGGGAAAAGAAGCACAACTGTTTCGGGACTGGAGAAGAAGCACACAAGGGAGTCTTTGTTGGCTGCCCCAGACGTGGCACGGCAGCCGGAGAGGAGAGGGACGTGGCGCGGAGAAGCACCAGCCCTGCTCTCTGCCACAGAGACAGAATTTGGCCTTGGGCAAGTCACAGGACTCCCATTTAGGAACAGCAACACCGAGACGGACCTAAGAAGAGCCCCAATGGATCAGCATATCTCCTGTACCCTATACACACACACCCGTATTGACCTGAATATAATGCACCATCGAATCAAATGTGCACCCCATATTCACAATCAAAATACTGTATTTATTCAAATCTAATGTGCCATTGAATTTAATGCATATCCTGACTTTGGAGACTAAATTCAGCTGGAAAAGTTGGGTGTTACATTCGAGTAAATTTGTGTGTGTCTGTCGGTCCGTCTATCGCTTTTCAACTATTACATATAGGGTGCACTCTATCTATCTATCTATCTATCTATCTATCTATCTATCTATCTATCTATCACTTTTCAACTATTACATAAAGGGTGCGCTCTATCTATCTATCTATCTATCTATCTATCTATCTATCTATCTATCTATCTATCTCTTTTCAACTATTACATATAGGGTGCGCTCTATCTATCTATCTATCTATCTATCTATCTATCTATCTATCTATCTATCTATCTATCTATCTATCTATCTATCTATCACTTTTCAGCTATTACATATAGGGTGCGCTCTATCTATCTATCTATCTATCTATCTATCTATCTATCTATCTCTTTTCAACTATTACATATAGGGTGCGCTCTATCTATCTATCTATCTATCTATCTATCTATCTATCTATCTATCTATCTATCTATCTATCTATCTATCTATCACTTTTCAGCTATTACATATAGGGTGCGCTCTATCTATCTATCTATCTATCTATCTATCTATCTATCTATCTATCTATCTATCTCTTTTCAACTATTACATATAGGGTGCGCTCTATCTATCTATCTATCTATCTATCTATCTATCTATCTATCTATCTATCTATCTATCTATCTATCTATCGCTTTTCAACTATTACATATAGGGTGCACTCTATCCATCTGTCTGTCTGTCTGTCTGTCTGTCTTGTTGTATCCTACTATTTTCTTATGTGCCCTACATTTTGTGGGGCCTTGCCCCATTTTTCTCCCTGTGATGGGACTTTTCTTCTAGAAATCCCTCCAATCCTCATTTAAAAGCACCTGTGCCAGACACCATACTGGGGCAAGGAGTTCCACAGATGAATTACATATGTTGGTAAGTCATGTTCTAACTCCCCTGACGCACGAGTTCAACATCTGGCGCAACGGGAAAGAAATGGAAGAGTTAATTTAATTGGGAACAGGACCATAAAAGTCAACGGTGTCAGCTTCCTGACACACGGAACACAGAAAGAGGCTTCATCCTGAGTCAGACCCATGATTCATGGGATTGCACTACATTTGCTGCAGTCCTATACACGTTTTCCTGAGAGTAAATCCCATAGAATAGACTTACTTCTGAGTAGACATGCTTAAGATTGCGCCCATTGACTGGTATCCAACCAGGGAATCAGCCTCTGCCAATGATTTTCAAACTAGGGTTTCATGACACCCCAGCCAGAACCCCATGCTCTGCCCCTTTAAGGGTAGGAAAGGGAAGGCAGTGGTGTGATCACCAGGATCGCATCGCTACAGAGGGGCTTCCCTGGACTCACCCCAACGGGGAGTGACCCAATTCTGGTGGGGGGGGGGTCTTGCAGAGGCTGTTGCCCCCTCCCCGTGACCTTGGGAGGCTGGGGTGAGTCCAGGGAAGTCCCTACGCTCCCCACAGCAATGCAATCCTTATGATCACATCAATAACTTCCCCCTTCCATGCACACTCTTATAGTGGCTCAAACTCTTCATTCATTGGATCAGGACCATTCTGGTGTCCTTGGATTCCTCTCAGCCTGGCCTTTCTGGCAGATTATCCCTACAATCCAGAGTAACTACAGGAAGACGTAAGAGACACTTACTCTATGCATTTCCCATAGGTTTCCCATAGGTGACACCGTAACTATGTCAGTGTAAAAGCTCCCGTAGTTACTCTGGATTGTGGCTTACGGCATGTTGGCCTACTCATGAGTAAAGCCGTGATATGGGGAACTTTTCTTTCCCATAGAGCTCAAAGCATATTTTGGTTTTTCAGTTTTTTGGCCATAACATTTGATAGGAAGGAGATATTTCAAAACCGATTTTTGCATTGGATTTGGCTCTTCAATACGAGTCTAATGACATATGACATGGTGGGGTACACCACACCACTGCAAATGGAGGACACCCAGGACGCACTGGAGGACAGGAGTCTAAAAATCCGGACAAATCCGGGAATTTCCGGTCACATTTCCACCTTGTTCACCATGTGCCGGGCAAGCTGCGAGTGCGAAAAGAGCCCGGACACTCACCTGACTTGTGCGCATGATCAGGCGGTAGTTGTACTGGGGTCCGGCACTGCCCTCCTTCTCTTCACGCCGCAGGGATATAGCCACAGCGCCCAGCTGATCATCAACACCAAAGAAATTCTGGTGTTCTGCACAAAGGAAAAACAAGCATAAATTAAAATGTTTTAATTTTATTTTTCACATTTTTTATACCACCCTCCCTCAAATGAGCTCAGAATGGTTTATAGGTTCTCTCCTACTTTTGTCCTCACAACAACCCTGTGAGGTAGGCAATGCTGAGAGTGTGTGAGTTGGTGGGATAGATTGCCAAGGCAGGTGGTGGACTGTCCCTCACTGGGGATCTTTAAGCAGGGGCTCAACAAACACGTGCTGAAGATGCTCTAGGAGGATTTCCTGCTACAAACGGGGTGGACTAGATGACCTTGTGGGTCCCTTCCGACTCTATGAGTCTATGACTGGCCAAGGTCACCAACTTAACCATGAGCAGGAATTTGAACCTGGATCTTCCAGATATATGTCCGACTCCATAAACACTAATACACCATTCTAGCAAGAGTGACCATAATCCTCTTTTTCTAGGACATGTCCTCTTTTCTAGCCTTATGTCCTGGAAAAAAATCTTCAATGTCCTCCTTTTCCTTGTGAGCAGGTAGCCTTCTTGTAATTCTAAAATTATGGGCACAATTCTAAGCTGGTACTCAGAAGAAAAGTCCCATTATATTCAAAGGGGCTTACCTCCCAGGAACGTGTTTTTAGGATTGCTAGGATCATAGAATCCTAGAGTTGGATGGGACCTAGTAGGACTTCTAGTCCAACCCCCTGCATGTAGCAGGAAATCCTCCTGGAGCATCCCTGATGGGTGCTGGTCGAGCCTCTGCTTGAAGATCCCCAGTGACGGAGAGTCCACCACCTCCCCGTAGGAGGTGCAGCCTATAGGATTGCAGCCAATATGTAACCAATTATATTAAATAGCCCCTACAATCCAGAGTAACTATAGGAAGATGTATGAGGCACTTACTCTTGATTATGCATTTTCCATAGGTTTCCCTTAGGTGGCACCATAACTACGTCGGTGTAAAATCTCCCATAGTTACTCTGGATTGTAGCCTAAATCAATTAAATTAATGTACGCTTGCAGGGTCCACTAGTGTTTAAATTAATCACATAAAAGAGATATATATCTATATATCCATACCTATATCTATGCCCGTCCAACACAGCCGACAGCCACTCACCCTTGCCGTAGAAATGCTTCCGGTAGTAGCAGGCTCCTAGGTCAGCGTACTCAATGGCGTGCCCGGCACGGCTCGTCCTCTGCCCGTAGCTTTCCCGGGGCTCCTCCAGCACCGAAACGGCCATATTGGGACAATGGAAGCCCGCTAAGGACCCCCGGTGCTGGCCAAGTCCCCACTCGGTCTCCCCTCCAGCTTCCACACGGAAGTAGGGGCAGCTAAGAACAAGGGGCCCATCCTTGTCCTCACCCACTTCGCTTTCAAAGGGGGGTCCTGTGCCCGCCAGGCGGGGCTGGGAGGCAGCCGAAGCCCCAGTGGTGACGTTCCCCTGCTTCTCCGTGTCTCGGGCTACCTCGCCAGGCTCAAATAAGATGCTCTGGACATCGTAGTGGGCCAAGTGGCGTCCCCACACGGGCGTGGGCACCTCGGAGGGCCCGGGGTGAGGGCCGCCCCCATCACCGGCAACCCCACCGTCCGACTCTGTCTCCCACACTTCATTGCTGGGCAGTCCAAGGAGGAGAAGCGGGTCACGGAAGCGCCGGGCAGTGGGACTGCCAGACCGTGGTTCCTCGTGGCTGTGTGCCCTGGCGCGAGGGGGCACTGCGGCCTTGGAAAAGGGGATGGGGCTGCTGCTGTTGCGGTGAAGTCCTGCATCGGTTCCCAGAGTTGAGGGCAATGGGGAGACCGAATCCGCCACAGGGGCAGCCGGCTCTCCTTCGCTCAGAGTGATGTCGCTGTTGCTGCGATGCATGAGATAGCTGCACCTTGGGGACCTCAGGGGAGGGCCACAATGCCCCACCAGCGGCCCCTCACCCACGTGGGCCTTGGGGGGCCGGAAGGCGTCGAAGGAGAGGGACGCGAGAGGCGGGCGGTTGGAGTGCCGTCGGATCTTGCGGACAAAAAGGTCGTCTGACTGCATCGCCTCCGGGCACCAACCCCTTCCTGACACTGCCCCGGAGCAGTCGGCTGTAGGGTCGTGCCAGGTTCCCAATCCCACCCAGGTCTCCGGTTGGCGCCAGCAGCAAAGGACGAGGGTAGAACCTCCAATTCCCACCAATCTGGCTGTCAGCAGCCGTGCTGTGGGGTCTCTAGGGAGGAAGAGGTGGTTGCGCCATCCATGTAGAGGGGCTTCTGAATGCCTTTAAAAGCGGCTACTCCTGGCAATCTCCGGTGTTCCTCCAGCACCGCAGAAGGCCAAGTCCAGGCAGACCTTAAAAAACAGCAGCAGAGAATCCGGGGACGCTGGGAAGCTCCAGGACGGGCAAATATGGGCAGTCATTGGGAGGGAAAATCTCCTGCAACAGAAAAAGAGGAGGAAAAAGATGAGTCAAATTGCCCCGGACGGGGAAAAACCCTGCTGGATCAGGCCCGTCTAGTCAAACAACCTGCTTTCTCACAGTGGCCCAACAGGCACCTCCTGGGTCCTGCCTAAAAGCAGGGCAGAAAAGCCATCTGCCTCTGCTAAGCTAGACTGCTACTGGATAGGGAAGCTCTACAAAGCTGCAAACAGCTCTCCCTGGACCTGGATGGATGGATGGATAGATAGATAGATAGAGAGAGAGAGAGAGAGAGAGACAGACAGACAGACAGACAGACAAGGGAAGGGCAGAATAGACAGACAGACAGACATGGAAGGGATGGAAAGATGAATAAAAGGAAGGAAGGGACAGACAGACAGATATGGAAGGGATGGATGGATGAATGGATAGAAGGAAGGAAAGGATAGACAGACATGGAAGCAAGGAAGGAAGCAAGGAAGGAAGCAAGGAAGCAAGGAAGGAAGCAAGGAAGGAAGCAAGGAAGGAAGCAAGGAAGGAAGGAAGGAAGGAAGGAAGGAAGGGATAGATGGATAGATAGATAGATAGATAGATAGATAGATAGATAGATAGATAGATAAGGGAAGAATGGATGGATGGATGGATGGATAAGAAAGGAAGGAATAAACAGACAGATAGATATGGAAGGGATGGATGGATAGAAGGGAGGAAAGGACAGACAGACAGACATGGAAGGAAGGAAGGGATAGATATGGAAGGGATGGATGAATGGATAAAAGGAAGGAAAGGACAGTCAGACATGGAAGGAAGGAAGGGACAGACAGACGGACGGACGGACGGACGGACGGACGGACAGACAGACAGACAGACAGACAGATAAGGGAAGGATGGATGGATGGATGGATGGATAAGAAAGGAAGGAATGAACAGACAGACAGAAGGGATGGATGGATGGATGCCCTGGCATAAAATGAATGAATGCCCTGGCATAAAAGGAAGGAGGGGACAGACAGACAGAAATGGAAGGAAGGGATGGAAAGATAGATATGGAAGGGATGGATGAATGGGTAGAAGGAAGGAAGGGACAGACAGACAGACATGGAAGGGATGGAAGGAAGGGAAAGATAGATAGATAGAATCACAGGGCACAAACCTAACCAATTTAGGCCAGCACAATTCACCTATCTTTCCGTTCAGGCGGTGGCATGGTGAGGCTGGCACATGTCTGTGCACTGGCCTGATCCCCACAGGAGTGGCACAGAAGTGCCTTATGGCTCCTTTATGAGCCCCCAGGGCAAGCACAGGGCTTGTGCCAGCCTCACCAGGGATTAGGTTTGTGTTAATAGACTTAAATGAAATTTAATGTCTTAATATGGACGTGACGTCTCTACGGTAAAACAGAAAGCAATCAAAACATGGCTTTAAAGGTGCACGTGAGTTAATGAACCAGCACATCTGAACATTAAATTACATACATGTCAGCCTACAACACAACCAAAAAATGTGCAGATTAGCTTTGAAAAGAATATTGGTACAAAACCATATTAATTAATTAGGAAAAATATTTCTTTTCTATTTTTTACCCTAGTGCAGGTGCCCCTTAGGCACAGGACCCAACTGGGAGCAACTGGTCCTAGTGGTTTACAGTTAAAGCCCCCTCTTGGAACAGCTTTGGTTTCTAAGCTAACCTAACCATGTCTACTATCCTAACCATGTCTACTCAAAAGTAAGCCCCATTATGTTCAATTAATAGCTAATTAATAGCTAATGGATCTTGAGGTTTCGGACCCTTGACATGGCACACCAAGCCGAAAGGGCTCAAATTCCCCAATTGCCCTACTAAATCAATGGCCGCTTCCCACGGCACACCTGCAGACCATCCCGTGGCCCACTACTAAATCCCGTGGCACACCTGCAGACCGTTTGCGGCACACTATCACGCCACGGTACGGTGGTTGAAAATCGCTGGTCCAGCTAAACGTTGGCAACAGCTCTGACGGGTTTCAAGACGGGGGTTGAGGCTCCAACACCCTGGAGCCCTCAAGCCTATTATGAGGTCAGCCACGGAACACCAGATGGAATGCAGAGACTTCCCCAAAGCATGTGCAGAGTGCAGTTCTTTTGGTGCTTGAATAAATAAAGCCAGACTCTGGATTTTGCTGAAAGAGGGATATGTGGATTTTCACAACCAGAGGGCAAGGTCCTATGCTATCCCCAACCCATGTCGGATAAAATCCCGAGTGACCTCCAAAGCTCATTAGCCTAGTTATTCGATAGAGCATTATCTCCCCACCCACACCGGACCTGTCACTTCCAATCACCAACCACAGAATGAGGACCGGGCACATGCTCTCGCCCCGAACATGTACAGATGGCACAGTCCAGCAAGGGCCACACCTAACAAGGCACCCTCCGGAGAAATAAACGGCTTGAATTTGGTCGGATTTGGTGTCAAGCTGTCGATCTCCGATGGGGGAGCTGTCAAACCCACATTTTCCCATTCTGGGTCCATAGGCTTGAAACTATAGACATGGATCCATAGACATGAAACATACACATAGACGTCTGGATATAGGATGATGAAGCCAAAATGTAGGACACCCAGACTAAAAATCCGGTCAAATCCGGGAATTTCCGGTCATATGGTCACCCTGTAGCCATGAAACTATGCAGACGCCAAGCATTCTGGACCTTTAAAGAAATTTAATATTTAAATTTAAATTTAATATTTAAATTTGAATAAATTTGATGCTGGCAGATAAGAATCAGGGCATTTCCTCCACCCCATACATAGCCAGGTACTTACAAATCTGGAAATGTCACTCTCGACATGCTACGAGGTTCAACCGGCGCATCATATGCTACCTACCGAGTCAGATTCTTGCTTCGTCGAGCTCAGCATTGCCAACGCTGACCAGCAGCAGCGACATTTTTGACGGGGTTGCGGTCAGGATTGGTCCCAATATCTCCTTCAGCAAAACCGGAGCTCTATGGCTCGACTTCCCCGACCAACTCAGTGGGAGGTGGTAACATTCTTTGGATGACAAATGGCGCATCATAGCGAGTCATGTAGTCCAACCAGGAAATCTGGCACAGCTTCATCTGGCAGCAAACCAATGTGCCTGGTTACTACATGTACAGCACAATACTAACCCCTGGTTAGGCCGGCACAAGTCCTGTGATGGGCTGGGGGCTGTCCCAAAAGTGCCAAAAGGCACCTCTGTGTCACTCCAGGTGGAGCGCACCAGTGCACTGACATGCGCTGGCATTCATGGGTGGGAATGGGGAGATGCGTGAGATGTGCTGGGTGCTGTGCATGGGGGATGATTTGCATGGGGTGTTGCACATGGAAGGTGTTGTGCATGGGGATGGTGTGCATGGGGATGGTGCGCATGGAGGGTGTTGTGCATGGGGATGGTGCACATGGGGGATGGTGCACATGGAGGGTGTTGCACATGGGGATGGTGCGCATGGAGGGTGTTGCAAATGGAGATGGTGGTGCATGGGGGATGGTGCACAGGGGGATGATGAGCATTGGGGTGTTGTGCATGGGGGGGACGATGCACATGGGGGACGATGCACATGGGGGATGCTAAGATTGTGCCTGCAGTGTGTTTTTGAAAACAGCGTCCCCCACCGCCAGCATAGTCCCGAATCCTCACACCTTGGTTTACCATGTTATTCTGCATAACGGGTACATGGAGTTGGTGGCATAGCTAGAGGGGGGCAGAGCTTTCGGTACTGACCGCCCCCTTTAGCTACGCCACTGCTAGGCATCGACTGCAAAAGGAGCAATTGGTCTCTAACAGAGACCCTCACTGGAGACCGTCGTGGGGTGATATCTGGTAATCCCCGAATGCGTTGCTCCAGGACCGCAGTTTCTCCTTCTGCTTCGCACATTTACGGAAACGCACAGCGAGGCTTCTGCAAATGATCAAAGCGCAGGCATGACTTCCTGTCATCAAGGCACAACAAGGGGGAACTCAGTCTGGTTCATGGAGAGGGGAGGTTGTGGGGGGGAGAGAAGCCAACCCCATTGGTAGGAGAAGGAAAACTTCCTTCCAAGCTGAGGCCAAAGGAGTTTGAACTTCAAGAGAAGGAAATGCCTTGCGCAACCGCAACAAGCAGGTAGCGAGACCGTTTTCAATGCTCCGCTTCCTGTTTATGCGTCTACACGGCTGTTCTCAGCATGGATCGGTTCCCTTCCAGATGCAATTCCATGCGCTCCGACCGCTATGCGATCTTGCCCCCCCATCACGCACACCTGTTCACTTACAGATATTTCAGCAAGAAGCATCAGCTGCAGGCCTGGGGCGCACTCATGCGCTGTTGCCATCCCCTACCCAGGGCAAGCAAACAGTATTTACTCGAATCATAATGCTCACCTTTTCCAGCCAAATTTAGAGCACAATCCTACCCATGTCTACTCAAAAGTAAGCCCCATTGTGCTCAGCGGGTCTTGCTTGCAGGAAAGTGTCTTTAGGATTCCAGCAGTAGGATGCGCATTAGATTTGATGGCTAATTAGATTAATGATGACTTTTATTTAGATGACAAATATTATAAATATTTATTTACAAATATTTCATAGAATCATAGAATCATAGAGTTGGAAGGGACCTAGTAGGTCATCTAGTCCAGATAATAATATTTACAAATATTATTAATATAATAAATTAATACAAATTTATTAATAACATTTTTCCTACATTTTCAGGTGCCTTAGAGCACGATCCTAGCCATGCCTGCTCAAAAGTAAGCCCCACTGTGTTCAATGCGTCTTACTCTCAGGAAAGTATCTTTAGGATTGCAGCCTTATCCTCCTTTGCTGTGGTGACATTTGATCACCCTGTCCCTACCGCGCATTACCGGCGCATAAACACACTTTGTTCCTCTTCCTTCTGGAAGCAAAACACTGTTCCTAAAAGGAAAGGGTTTGTACTGGGGGGGATTTCAAGAATCCACCCCCCACACACTGACAGCCATAAAGAAAGGGTTCATGCGCACAGACTTGTCTTCACACTTTCACACCAGCGACATGCACTTCGCACACTCTGCACACCGCACGTTGATCTGCGTTCAAAGACATCATCTCCATTATTTGCTATGGGGTTAAGAGGAGAAGGGGGGGGCAACTGATTATTCATCCAAACACCAGTGATGCTTCCACCACTGATGACCTTGCACATCATGCACATCTTTGAGCATCTATGACGGCACAGCACATTACAGCTCTCATTGATCTGACCCCATCAGGAGTGATGACAGTGGAGGAAACTGCAGGAGCAACTGTTTGGCAGCCTGTCAGCGCAATCCTAAACCGGTTCGGTTGGCACATCTCCCGTCTCATAGGTGTCACAAAAAGTGCCATAAATGTGTCTCACCCCTTGAAATGGGGCAAACTGTGCTAATGGCTGCTTCTTACAGACTCTGCAACCATAACTGGTGCATTGTGCCCAGCATGCGCACTGCCTGGCAGTGCCACCACCAACACTGAGGGTACGAGGTTGACCTGGTCTGGCACCACCAATACTGTGGGTACGAGGTTGACCATTCTGATGAGTGTTGGCCTGATCTGGGCAGCCCTCAAGGCCAAACCAAAAATGGGGACAGAACGAAGGAGGTCCAGGGGCTATTCTAAGGAAACTTTGGGATAATACTCTGAAGTTGTTGGAGACAACTCAAGATGATGAAGATGAAGATGATGATGAAGAAGAAGAAGAAGAAGCTTGGAACATTCTAGAGAAACGCTATGTAGGTGCAATTACGTACAAAACAGATTCCTGCAAACATCTGAGTATCCATGCTGTGGATCTTCCAACAGTGGGATCCTTACCCACTGACCCCCAACCAAACCCCGCAATCACCGACCTCTCAACCAAACCCCAAATGACTTTAGAGGGGTTCAGCAAGCAAGAAACCCCCCACCCCGCTGGATCAATCAGGTCCACCCACTGGAAACTGCCCCACAACCAGTTTTATATGGATGAGATCAAAGTCATTCAAGGACATCAGGATCTCAATCTGGGGCTTCAACCAGCCAAGGAAGGGGGACGGTGCCATTTTAGGTCCGAGAGAAAGGAAGGTCTGTCCTTGGAGGAAGGAAGCTGCTGTTAGGCACGGGCGTCAAGCATTCAATGGCTGGTAACACAAGGGTAGTGTGGGGGTGGAATTGCGCTGCAGTAGACGTATGGAAGGGGTACGATAAAATGGGAAGTGCCCAGCCTAAACCCCCACTGGTATGGATCATCCATCAAGATGGGGGTCTTTGGTGGTTCCACCCTCCCCCCTATCGAGCCAACCCTCTCCACCCTATGCGCACACTCCGAAGTGCATTCCCCCATTCAACGCGCCCCTCACCCTACCCGAGAATCGGTTCCTTTGACGGGGTGCAAGGTAGCGGTTCAGACTGGCCTGACAGCACTGACGCTAAAGGCTGGTTTCCTGTAGCACAGGAAGTGTGGCGCAAGGAGAAAGGCTAACCAGCCGTCACCGCCACCCCCAGCGCACACCACACGGCGACAGCTGCATTTGTGTTTCTTCCTCTTCTCTTCCTCTCCCCCCAATGCAACATCCTCAGGAAAGAGCCAGGCCTCGGTTGTGACCGTCAGCACCCCCAATGCGCACACAGTTGGCGCACAGCAGGCGCAACTCTTGTCCTGCTAGGCCTTGCCAGCGGCGCACTGTTCCCCTTAGGTTCTGTTGGGTCTGGTTGCCTCCTCGATGAAGAAACATACATGGCGGCTTTTCACAGAGCAGTGCGCCGGTCCATGATGCTCAGCACTGTTGGACACTGACTGGCAGCAGCGATCCAGGGTTTCACGCCCAGAAACTGCGCCAACAAATGAATCGGGCACCTTCTCAATGCAAAGCGTCTCAAATTTACTGCGTGCGAGACAGACAGATGGACAGAAAGGGTTTCTGAAGAGGGCACCTCCAGGGTTTGAGCCACAGACTGAGCCACCCTGACTTCTCCGCAGCCCCGCGCATGGATATCTGGTTTTCAAGCGGCAATGAATAGGGGGCTTTCTCCTCTTGCCAGTGTGGAGGAGGGGGGAAAGAAAAGGCGCGGAGTGCCATTTGGGCTGCGTCAGCTCCCAGCATCCTTGCGAGGCGGACAGGGAAGCATTGAAGAAAAAGCCATAGAGGAAGGGTGATGCCAAGAAGCGGATTCCCCGCACTGTTCCCAGGCACTGATTCCCACTATCCAACCTAGATCAAGAAAGATCTGTGGACAGAAATGCCCCCTCCCACATTGATGCCACCAGATCTGTGGCTCCCTGTGCACCCCACATCAGAAATGTGGTCCCTTTTCAGCGCCACCTGATGCAAGAGTTGCTGTGAACCTCTAAGAAAGTGGTTTCATCTCTACAACTGATGCATGTTACCATAACCAGGGTGCCCAGCCGCGTCACCAGGGTGGTGCGGCTGGTGCGCTCCGCACCGGGTGATGCGCCGCAGGAGGGGTGAGGCACTGGAGGAGTTTGACACTCCTTCAACGGCATTGGGCATCAGCGCGCCCATTCCGGCCAGCTCTGAGGCTGTGCGCAAAGACACACTTGTGCATGTCTGAGATTTTGGACATGCGCAGTGTGACTCTGCGCACCCATTGGGCCTTGCTCCGAAGGCGGTGGTGCACCCACAGATAGCATGAAAGCGTGAACTAAACAACTAGCAACAATCTTGAACATCTTGCTCCAAATGTTGGGGGGAATCACCCTTCAAAAGAGGCAAAGTAATAGCAAAGGCAAGAGTATCTCTGAGCACATTTAGAGTGCAATCTTCTTCAGGTCTGCATTGTGCAATCCTGGATATCTTGCTGCAAATGTTGGGAGGGATCAACCCTTCAACGTAATAGAAAAAGCAAGAGTGCCTCTGAGCACATATAGAGTGCAATGTTCTTCAGGTCTGCATTGTGCAATCCTGGATATCTTGCTGCAAATGTTGGGAGGGATCAACCCTTCAAAACAGACAATAGCAAGGGCGAGAGTGCCTCTGAGCACATACAGAGCGCAATCATCTTCACTACCAAAAGAACTCTACTAGCGAGGAAGCCAGCTCCGCCCTGCCGGCCTCCAATCTCTGATAGGGGAGAGCAGAGGCTTCCCCCTCCAGGAAGATGGGAGCCAAGGCCGTGGGTGGATCCACCCTATATATCCTGAGTTGCTTCCTTCATGTGCGGGGAAGGACAGGGAAACCACATCCTCCTGCACCAGACAAATTAATTTTGGATTTTAACTCTCTTTCGCTCTCTCCCCAATTTGATTATTCAGGTCACAGGAACGTAAGGAAAGCTTTGCTGGATCCAACCCAAGAACCATCTAACTCAGCATCCTGTTTCTCATCATGGCCCATCAGTTGCCTTTCGGAGATCAAGGACACAATCCTAACCAATTTAGGCCAGTGCAATACACCCGTCTCCCCAGTCCCACGGTGGCGCAGGGATTCTGGCCTAACCTAACACCTCTGGAGTGGCATTTACAACATCCCCAGGCTAGAATGGGATGTGTGCCAGTCTAACTGGGGGGTTAGGATTGTGCCGTAAAGTACCAACCTCTCCGTTCCAAGATAGACTGCTACTGACGCTGGAGGTTCGACGTTTAGCAGCGACCAGCAGATTTTTCCTGTGCAAATTCCTCACACCCTCTTTTAAAGCTGCCAAGCTCGTGGCCATCACCACGTCTTGTGGCAAGGAATCCCACATGCTAATTACACGCTATGAGAAGAAAGACCTCTTTTTGCCAGTCCAAAATACTGTGCCACTCAGTTCCGCTGGGATGACCTAGTACTTGAGAACAGTTCCCATTCCCAGTATTGTTGTTGGAATTGCTGTTAGCCACCTTGGGTTCTCTTTTCTAGGGAAGACAGGCGTGATATAAATTTAATTAATTAATTAATCAATCAATCAATCAATCCCGTTCCGGAAGGAATTAATGAGAATCCAATTGCAGAAATCTTTCTGTGGCTGCAGGAATTTGCAAGATAAAAGGGGAATTTGCAATTCCTGAAGGAATTGCAGGTAAATAGCAAAAGCCAAGAGTGCCTCTGGGCACATACAGAGTGTAATCTTCTTGAGAAAAAGTGTAGAAAAGTGTAGGAATTAATGAGAAAAAGTGTAGTTGGGGCTGACCTCCTCGGCACCTTTTCTAGCTTCACAATATCCTTTTTGGAGATGTGGCAACCAGAGTCACACTAGTTCACTATAGGTCACACTTGTCACTATAGGTTCACTAACCTATAACATAGAAGGCATATCATGAAAAGCCGGGAACAAAACATGCTCCTCAACCTGTTACCAGGCCAAAAACCCTTGTCCAAGATGGACCACATCTATTAGGAACAAGGTGACCATGTATGTTCTTTTTCTAGGACATGTCCTCTATTTTAGGCCTTGAGTCCTGGAAAAAAATCTTCACTGCCGTCCTTTTCCTTGCGTGCAAGCAGCATGTGGCCTTCTTGTAATTAGGCTGCAATCCTAAAGACACTTTCCTGGGAGTAAGATCCACTGAACACAATGGGGCTTATTTCTGCGTAGATATAGAATCCTAGAGTTGGAAGGGACCCAGTAGGTCATTTAGTCCAACCCCATGCCTGTAGCAGGGAAAGATATGGTTAGGATTGCGCTCTACATCAATTAAATGTCATAAATTATATGTAACAGTTTTTAATTTTTATAAATATATCTTAATAATAGTTTTATAATAAAAAGAATAAAGTTACTTATTATAAGGTTTTGAGTTCTGCAGAATGCAAATTTACTCAAATCTAATGTGCCATCGAACATAATGCACACCCTATACTTATAATCAAAATACCTCATTTCCTCGAATCTAAAGCGCCATCGAACATAATGCACACCCTATACTTATAATCAAAATACTTCATTTACTCGAATCTAAAGTGCCATCGAACATAATGCACACCCTATACTTATAATCAATATACCTCATTTACTCGAATCTAAAGCACCATCGAACATAATGCACACCCTATACTAATAATCAAAATACCGCATTTACTCGAATCTAATGCACACCGTATACTTATAATCAATATACCACATTTACTCAAATCTAATGCACCACTGAATATAATGCACACCCTCTACTTATACCGCATTTACTCAAATCTAATTAACCATCCAATTTAATACACACCCTGATTTTGGAGACTGAATTCGGCTGAAAAGAGTGAGCTTTAGATTTGAGTAAATACTGTATTTTATTTTTGCCCCCTAAATTTGCATCAATCAGTCAGTACAGGTATCCCCCCGCTTTGTTTTCTGACAATCCACTCTTTCAACACCATTCAATTATAACCAGAACACATTCATGTTCCACTCTTTCTAATGAGAATCCATTTGCAGAAATCTTTCTGTGGCTGCAGGAATTTGCAAGATAAAAGGGAAATTTGCAGCTAAAAAAGCATTGGAAGCAACATTTATAAACTAAAAAAGATGGGGTTCCACTTTTCAACGGTTTTCACTTTTGGACAGGCTCCGGTTCCAAACCTGTCCAATAAGTGGGGGGTGCCTGTATTTATATACCACTTTTCAACAATAAGTTCACAAACCCTACAATTCAGAGTTACTATGGGAAGACGTAAGCGGCATTTACTCTGGACTGCTCTTTGCATTTCCCATAGGTTTCCCACTGTAACATAGGCTGTAATCCTAAAGGCACTTTCCTTAGAGTAAGGCCCATTGAACACAATGGGGCTTACATTTGAGTAGACATGGTTATGGTTGCGCCCTAAGTCGGTGTAAAAGGTCCTAGAGTTACTCTGGATTGCAGCCAAAGTGGTTTAGAGAAAATGAAATGAAACACATGTTTATTCATGTATTTGTGTGAATATAGATTATAGGTTTGGGGGTTTAACTGAGGTCCTCACCACTCTTTTTAACCCTTTGTGTCAGGGAGAGGAATGAATGAATGAATGAATGAATGAATGAATGAATGAATGAATGAATGAAGTAACAGACAAGCTCAAATCCAATAAATTCCTCCGATCCCATCAAGCTCACCCAGGATGCAATCCTAACCAATTTAAGCCAGCACAACTCACTTACCCCGGTGGTGTGGTGTGGCCAGTGCATGTCTGTGCACCGGCCTGACCCTCCCAGGAGTGGTACATAAGTGCCTTATGGCAGTTTTGGTGTGAAATCTGGGTCACCTGCTGCCAGCCTTGACTATACCACGTTAGGCGGAGGAAAGGCCGGCCTTTGCATGAAGCAAGTTCAGATGCTTCAGTGACTTTTTTCGCCATTGATCACTGCTTGGGGAGGTAACCCTGCTTGTAAGAAAAAGGTTGATCGGATCCACTTTCCATATATTCAGGCAAGAGACCCCATCCCATAAAACAAAAGAGCAGTGGCATTGCTAGAGGGGGGCAAAGCATTACATTTTGCAGGCACCTGAACTTGTGGTGTTAGTGGCCTCTTTCAAGCCCATCTGGGCAGTGGTGGCATAGCTAGAGGAGGGCTGTGAGGTTTGTCTTGGAGGGAGCCTCACTTACCCAGTGGCATAGCTAGAGGGGGTGGAGAGGTCAGTCTTGGAGGGAGCCTCATGAAGCTGGTGAGGTAGCTAGAAGGGGGCTGTGAGGTCGGTCTTAGAGGGAGCCTCACCAAGCTGGTAGTGTAGCTAGAGGGGGTTGTGAGGTTGGTCTTGGAGGGAGCCTCACCAAGCTGGTAGTGTAGCTAGAGGGGGTTGTGAGGTTGGTATTGGAGGGAGCCTCACCAAGCTGATAGCGTAGCTAGAGGGGGGTTGTGAGGTTAGTCTTGGAGGGAGCCTTACCAAGCTGGTAGTGTAGCTAGAGGGGGGTTGTGAGGTTGGTCTTGGAGGGAGCCTCACCAAGCTGATAGCATAGCTAGAGGGGGGTTGTGAGGTTGGTCTTGGAGGGAGCCTTACCAAGCTGGTGGTGTAGCTAGAGGGGGTCTTGGAAGGAGATCTCCCCCCTTAGGAGCTATTTCAAAAGGAGGGAAGCAAAATTGAGGCTGGAATAGATTCGAAGGGGTGAGGCTCCCTCCAAGACTGACCTCTCCGTCCCCCTCTAGCTATGCCACTGACTGTGGGTGAGACTCCCTCCATGGCTGGCTCCTCTACCCCCTCTAGCTATGCCACTAGTGGGCAGAGGGAGCAAAACAGAGGCACCTGCTTGGTGGGGTGATCTGATGATGGCCTATTTTGCTCCCCCCACCCACAATGCCCCCAAAGTGGAGGGGCCCTGCCAAATTGAGTGCTTGCCCCCCTCTAACTACACCACCAGCAGAGAACAAGGGCAGCACCTTTGAATGATGCTTCCAGGTTGCCCTCTCCCCTTGGCATTATCCACTCTGCAGGGCTGGTGGTGGGTAGAGGGCACTCTGTACATGCTCTACCCCTCCCCATCGGGCAAGCCAGGGTCCTTTGTCACACAATGGGGGGTGGGAGAGCCTGGGGTGGACGAGCCTTGCGCGCCCCCGCCAGCCTCTCTCCAGCTGCAGGTTGGGGGGGGGGGCGCGCCTGGTGGTGGGGAAAGGGCTGCGATGAGCTGGGGAAGGGGATGGTGCACCCAAGAGGGTGCCCAGGAGAGGATCCCCGGTGGGCGATGGAGAGGAAGAGAATGCCTTGAGGAAGAGGATGCCTTGAGGAAGAGGATGCTCAAGCCCCTAGCTGGAGATGAAGCCCCTTCCCCCAGCTGCAGACCCCCTTTCCCAGCCCTGATTCCCTTCCCAGCCGGTGCCAAGGGGACCTTGGAGAGGATGATGATAACCCTGGAGAGGATGAGGATGCTCTGGAGTGGAAGATGCCCACAGCCCCTTCTCCCAGCTGGAGCTGCAGCCCCTTCCCCTGGCTGCAGAGCCACTTCACCGGCCCCGATCCCCTCCCCAGCCGGTGCAAAGCTCAGGACGGTGCCAAGGGGACTATGGAGAGGATGAGGATGAAGATCCCTGGGGGAGAGGATGCCCTGAGGATGAGGATGCCAGAAGCTCCTTCCTCAGCCCTGATCCCCTCCCAACTGGTGCCAAAGGACCTTGGAGAGGATCCCCGGTGCGCCTTGGAGAAGAAAAGGATGCCCTGAAAGAGGAGTTGAAGAAGAGGAGGATGCCCTGAAGAAGATGCCCACAGCCCCTTCCCCAGCTGGAGCTACTGCCCCTACCCCCGATTCCAGAGCCCCTTTCCCAGCCCTGATCCCCCCTCCAGCAGATGCCAGGCGCAGGACTGTGCCAAGGGGACCCTTGGAGAGGATGCCAAGAGAGATGCTTGGAAAGGGTGCCCTTTGGAGAGGGAGAGGGTGCCCTGGGGGTGGGGATCTCTGAAGCCCCCTCCGCAGCTGGAGCTGCAGCCCCTTCCCCTGGCTACAGAGCCCCGATCTCCTCCCCAGGATGGCGCCCTTTCCTACCTCTCCATGCGCCCCCGCCGTGCGCTCCAGCCCGGGCACCGCGCGTGTCCCTACCCGGCCGGGTGCCCGCTCTCCTCCCTGCCCAGCTCCTCCTTCGATCGAGGGCGGAGAGACCCAGCTGGAGGAGGAGGAAGGAGGGGGCTCTGGGCGCGTCACAGGGCTGGAGAGGATGCACAAAGAGGAGGAGGAGGAGGAAGAAGGCGGGCTATGCCAAGGCGAGAGTTCCTCTGGGCATGCACAGAGTGCTGTCCAACAGGAGCAGTGGGAGGCCAAGGCGGGCGATCCTTTGGGGATAAGCCTCCCAGCCCAGCCCAAACCATCCTGGCTACTCCTCCTCTTCTTCCTCCCACCCCATGATATCCAGATAGTGATGCCCTGCAATAGGTTTGATGCCCCCACTTGACCGGTACGGTCTGGGATCAGGCCCAGCCTTAAAAGAGAGGGCCCTCCCCCCCCCGCAACCACCCCCCTTCCACACTCATCCCAGCAAGGGCACCCTCTGATGCCCATCTGCCAGTGCCCAAAAAAGCCGCACATCCGCTCAGATCAGTCGCAGGGGGTGACCAGCTCATTCCCAGCCCCCCTTTCCAGTGCCAGCCTCCTCCTCTCCACCCAAAGCAGGCTCCCCAATTCCCATTCCCCCATTTATTTGATTCACCACATTTACTCGAATCTAACGCTCACCATTTCCAGCCAAATTTAGTCTCCAAAACTGGGGTGTGCATTAGATTCCATGACACATTAGATGACAGTAAATATGGTTTTTGATTATAAGTATAGGTCAGTATTAGACAGTTTACTATGTTATAACAAATACTTTTTACTCAAATCTAACGCTCACCTTTATCAGTTGAATTTCATCCCAAAATCGGGGTGCACATTAGATTTAATGGTTAATTAAATTAGGGAGAATGTTGAGTTTTGATTGTAAGTATAGGGTGCACATTAAATTTGATGGTTAAATTTGGGTGAATGTTGAGTTTTGATTGTAAATATAGGGTGCACATTAGATTTGATGGTTAATTAAATTCAAGTAAAAGTTGAACTTTGTAAGTATAGGGTGTGCATTAGATTTGATGGTTAAAGTCAAGTGAATTTTGAACTTTGTGAGTATATGGTATGCATTAGATTCAATATTAATTAAATTCAAGTGAATTGTATTTTGATGGTAAGTATAGGGTGCATGTTAGATTTGGTGGTGCGTAAGATTTGAACATAAAGTAACATAAAGCCATTGAAGTATAAAGTAGTGCAATGCAGTAAAAAAATTTTGCACCTGCTTTGCAATTGCTAATAAACATTTATAAAATCTCAAGCCTTTTAAAATTGAGGTGCGCTTTAGATTCAAATAAATTCCTTTCTTCCAAAAGGAAGGATACCCAAGGTGGTGACACTCATTTAAGGTCGTGGCTGATTCCAAGGGTGATGCTCGTTCCCATTATAAGGCCGAAGAGCCGGTGTTGTGCGTCAATGTGGCCATGAAGGCCCACAGAACGATGTGACCTTCACAATGAAGTGGTACCTATTTATATACTTGCCTTTACATGCTTTCAAACTGCCCCCCCTTTATAAAAAGGAATTAGTTGAAAATTTCATGGACACCTAAGTCGAACTACCAAAAGGAGGGGGGCCAGGCAACTCCACCTCCGCTGCCCCCTCCCCGAAAAATTCAGCATACATACACTACCTTTCCAATCAGGGCAGTCATGAGGTTTGCCGTGGTGTGTTTTTTCCCTGCATTTTTAATTTTTATACCAACCAAAATCCAGGAAGGGAAGAAAATAAACAAAAAATAATTATGCCCAAAGGATCAACAACAGCAGAAAAGAAATCTTTTTGAATGGTGTCCAAGGTGGGTCCCCTGGATGAGGTGGGGGGGTGGATGGAATTGGGGGCAGTGCACAGGGTTCTCCTCCCCCCCACCACAGTCACAAAAAATTGAGCCCATCCCTACAGGCAAGTGGGGAGGGAGGAAAGGGGGGGCACAAAGGCTGCAGCGGGCAGAAAGGGGGAGCCCCCACTCCCCTTATTGCTGTCCATGGTCCTGAAGGAGGGAAAGAGGAATCAAGAGTGTTTTTCCCCCCAACTAAAGGAGCTGGGAGGGTAAGAGGAAGAGTCAAGACGGGACCAGCCCGTGGTTCTATGTGATGTGAAGGATCCCCCCCTCAGTACTGATGTTCCAGAAGCGGTTGCACGGCAGCCGGGCTCTCCTCCTCCTCCCTTTGCCGCCCCCACTCGGCTACAACAGGGGCAGTTTCGGAAAGGGGGCAGGTCCCTCGGGGTGTAGACGACGGTTCTGGAGGCAAGAGGGTGGAGTTGTTGGCGCCTTCGGGGACAGGTCCTGGGGTGGGGGGCTGTGGAGGAGACAAAAAAGACCCAGTTGGAGAGAGACACAAAATTGAACTTAAAACTATCTTGTGAGCTGCAATAACATTTTAAGAGGAGAAAGCTGGCGGCACCTGTATAGGTGCCTTACATAATTGTGTGTGTCCCCCCTGGAAAAAAATGTCACACCCCACATCTAGGATCCTGCATATAGGCCTGGCCACAACAAACCAAGTTCTTGGAGTAAAACCTTGGATTGAGAGTAACTTGGATTGAGAACGTTTTGCAGGACAAGCAAACATTTCTAATAATTTTAACTTGATTTACAAGCTATGTCTGGATAAACAAGCAAAAAAATAGTCCCAACTGGAATATGGCAGGTTTCGCACCCGCTCAGCCACTCCTGAGAGACCAGCCTGTTCAGATCTACTCAGAAGTAAGCCTATTACAGTCAATAGAGCTCACTCCTATGCAAGAGGGCAATGGAAAGGAGCCTTAGAGCACAATCCTAACCATGTCTACTCAAAAGTAAGCCCCATTATAATCAATGGGTCTTAGGCTGCAATCCTAAAGATACTTTCCTGGGGGTAAGACCCAATGAACACAATGGGGCTTACTTTAGAGTAGACATGCAAGCTAATCCTAACCATGTCTACTCTAGAGTATGTCTACTCTAAATTATAATCAGAGGGGCTCTGGGGCTCACTGGGTAAGGGAGGCAATTGAAAAGAGGCTGAGAGACACAGCCTTACATGTCTATTCTGAAGTAAGCCTATTAACACTCAGTAGGGCTCTCACTCCTATGTAAGGGGGCAATGGAAAGGAGCCTGAGAGAACTAGCCTTGCTTGTCTACTCTAAAGTAAGCCCCATTAAAATGAGGCTGCATTATAAGGGAGCAATGGGGGGGAATGGAAAGGCGACTGAGAGACCAAGCCTTGCATGTCTACTCTAAAAAAAGCCCCATTATAATGAGTGGGGCTCACTCCTGTGTAAGGGGGGCAATGGAAAGGAGCCTGAGAGACCTAGCCTTGCAGGTCTACTCTAAAGTAAGCCCAGTTATAATCAGTGGGGCTCACTCCTGTGTAAGGGAGCAGTTTGCAGCCTGAGAGACCTACGTGCAGATTAATTTCTTTTATTTTTCTTAATATTTTGTATTATTAATACTTTATTATTTTGTATTCTTATTACAGTACTGTAAATATTTTTGAGTTGTCGAGTTTCCATTACGGGAAAATTTGCTTCGATATACAAGCATTTTGGATTACAAGCAGGCTTCCGGAACGAATCATGCTCGGAAACCAAGGTACCACTGTACCTTTAACTTACATGTACCTTTAGAGAACAAGAAAGCATGTGCCCCTTGGGGGATAAGAACTTAAATGGGGAAGTGGATTTTCAAGGGTGGGTTTGGAAGAGAAGAAGGGAATCCAATAGATGGAGGTGAGGGTGGGGAGTGTCAGACAGAAGGGGATCTGAACACCATACTGCAGCCAGCCAGCAGGCCACAAATCCTCCTTTTGCCCTTCAAACACTCCCCATTCCTGCTGTGAAGGAGGAGGGAAGTCAGCTGGAGTGATTCCTATTATCACTAATTGGATCGCAGAGGCTCAAGAGGAGACGTGTTGGGCCCAGGCCACCTGGCAATGGTGGGGGGCGGGCAGGAGGGAGACGCGGGGGGGGGGATCAGCCCACCAAGCAAACAGGGCAACTAAATAGGACTACAAGGTTCTTAGTTCAGTGGTCTGCTGTTATTGTCACACACTATTTGTCGCCAACGTATCACCAACAGGTGCTGTCTGTGCTCCTCTTCCGCAGAATTGCCAACTCTGGCCTTTGTGTTCTCCCCGGCAGGGCGTGTTTGTTTCAGTTATGTTCATCTGTCTGCCAGCAAAGGCTGACTCAAGGTACAATCCTAACCATGTCTACTCAGAAGCCCCATTGTGATCAATGGTTCTTACTCCCAGGAAAGTGTCTTTAGGATTGCAAACTCAGGCTAAAATCCAGAGTAACTACGGGACCTTCTGCACCGATGTAGTTACAGTGTCACCGGGAAACCCATGAGAAATGCATAGAGCAATCCAGAGTAAGTACCTCTTATATCTTCCCGTAGTTATTCTGGATCGTAGGGTCAGAGGCTCAGCAGGGTGGGAACAATCTGGGGCAGGTCCACAGACTCCAAGTTGTGGAATTCTCTACACCTGAAGGCCTCTTTCCCTAGAGATGTTCTGTGTTCTTACAGTGGATTTCACCCCACTGCTCTGGTTTAGGTTTCCCTACTTGCTCACTGTCCTGTTTGAATTATGCAACTGTCACATCGGTGTGTCAAAAATGGATATATTTTGTTATGTCAGAAGCATAGAGGCAGGATAAAAATAAATAAGGCTGCAATCCTAAAGGTACTTTCCTGGGAGTAAGCCCTACTGAACTCAGTGGGGCTTATTTTGGAGTAGACATGCATAAGATTGCAGCCTAAATACAAACAAAATCCCTAAATAAAAACATTAAGTTGTGCTCCTGTACTGTGTTTAAGAGCACAGTCCTAACCAGATCTACTCAAAAGTCCCATTGTGTTGAATAGGACTTACTCCCGGGAAAGTATCTTTAGGATTGCAGCCTTATTGTGCAATCCTAAAGACACTTTCGTGGGAGTAAGACCCATTGAACACAATGGGGCTTACTTTTGAGTAGACATGGTTAGGATTGTGCTCTTAGTCTTTGGGACAGCGAGAGCAAAGGAAGTGGATGCGAAGAGAGAAAAGGTTTAGGACTCCCTGCAACACACCTGAGGTTTAGGACTCCCTGCAACGCCCGTCGTTCCCAAAGCCGTGACAGCCGAGGATGATAAAGAAGAGTTCTCTTTAGTGCAGGCTGGGGGTGTTCCGGGGGGGACGTCATTCTCACTGCCCCCCAGCCCGTTCAGTCCTTTGCGGCTGGGGAGGCTCCATTTGCCACAGAGACCTTCATACGCGAAGGCAGAGGGGGCTCCGAGTCCTGGGTGGAGAGGCAGAGGGGCACGTCCCGTCCCCTCAACCACCGAAGCCAAAGAACTGGCGCAGGAAAGCTGGCCTCCCAGGAAGTGCGGGCCGGGTGGCCACGATGCAGCCGGGGTTGGTAGGGACCTCCCTTCGCCCTGGCTCAGCAAAGAGGCCGGCTGTGGCTGGACCAGCCAGCTTTGGCTCAGAGGAGGAAGGCCAGGCTCTAAACCTGCAATGAGGAGAAAGGCACGTCAGGCACCATGGAGGTCTCTAACAGGTCACTGAGCATGTGCAGAGTGCCTTTTGGTCATGCTGATGGCAAAGTGGAGGCACCCGCTTTCAAGGAAAAGAGATGTGGTGGTTTTGGAAGTGGCTGTTGCAGACGGCGAAAACACAGTCATGCCGTGGCCGCCAAGCACCCCCAAGCACCCTCTCACCCCCACCCCCAATAGCCGGACAATTTGCCTATTGGACATCCCCTCCCCAGGATTAATTGTTTCACCTCATCCCTCAAAATCTGATTTCGGAGGGTCTTCATACCTGCCTGAGGCTGAGCGCTGGCAACAACAGGCTCAGCAGGGTTTATGGCTGCCAGCCCAGCACTGTGCGCCGTGCTCCCCGGGACCTGAGACCCGTGCGCTGTCGGGTTATTGCTGAGAGAGGTTGCACCGCCACCACAGTCCGAATCCTCAATGTTCCCTCCGCTGTTACAACCAGCCCCGCAGCCTTTCTGCAATCTGGACAGCCGAGGAGAGAACGGGGGAGATCTGAGCACCGCTTATTGCTACCCTAGTTAACTCACCCTCCCTGACCCCTTTGCGTCTTGCCCCCAATTCCACCAGTGCCTCACCTCTCCCAGCTCCGTATGAACCAAGCAGAGATGTTGTGCAAGCTGACGGGGCCCCCCCACAGCGAGCGGAGCTGGGGGTGGCTGCCAGCGTAGGACGTTGTGAGCGGCGAGACGTAGATGGGGTAGCCGATGGGCTGGTCGCAGGAGGAATTTATCATGTTACGCAGAGCCTGCTTGGCGTTCTGGATGCTTCCGCGCTCAGGGTTCCGGTTTCGGAGAAACACCAGCTCCTGCTGCTGCCCAGCCCACAAGCCCCGGACGCACTCCCGGTTCACCTGGAACAGACACAGAATGGGGTGACAACTGAGATCAAAGTTAAAGCAAAGCTTTAGGTGCATCTGGGTGCCACCCAGGACATTGCAGGATTGTTGTTAAGAACGAATTCAAGGCATGAAGCGCTTAGGATGTGCTACATGGAAGTACTCGTGTTTCAGGGCCTGCACACCTTTGTCCAGTCGGCGCATGTGCTCTGCTTGTGAACAGGCTTATGACCAGCTTGGTTCCTGCAGTCACTGAACAAGCCACAAGCCCCATGTGCATGTGGTGTAGTGCATGGTGTGGTGCCTGGCCCATGTGCATGTGGTGGCTGTGATGTGGTGCCTGGTGCATAGTGTGTGTGGTGTGGTGCATGTGATGTGGTGCATGTGGTGTGGTACCTGTGGTACACGTGTGTGGTGTGGTGTGCCTGGAGTGCATGTGGTGCCTGCATTCTGTGCCTGCCTTCCCAGCAGAGTCCAGCCACTTCTCCACACATCCCTGGCTGCCACCACCACCTCCTCTCCCCCGTGTATGCCCCCAAAAAGGAGGCTGCCATGATCCCCAAGACCTGTCCCACCTTGATGACCCGAAACCCAAGGTAGCGCTTGTTCAGCATGATGATCTTGTACTCATCGCTGGCATCGTCCATTACGTGGCGCAGGGCCAGCAGGGCAGGCGTGTTGGTGAGGATGGCGCTGCGCCAGGCTGGGTCTCCTTCATGGGAGATTACCATCTTCTCCTCGTTTGAAGTGATGGCGTCGTACAGCACGGCAGGGTCATCGTACTCATCCGGGGACGTGAAGTGATCCTTGAGGGGAAGGGGGGTGCCACATATTCATATACAGTATATGTATATATGTACATATACAGTTTATGTATCCATATATGTATCCCATTCTTCATTCCAGAAAGCAGCAACTTTCCTTGGGTCCAACACTGCTTAACCCTTTCTGCTCCAGGGGAGGGGAGGGAATTCATATTGATTCAAACGGCATCCCATGCAACTTCTTTCCACCCCTTTCATGGGGTGGACATGCCCAACAAGAACTGAAAACGGGGAGGGGGGTCACGCACCTGGTGCAGCTTGAGGGACATGCGCACCCCAGGCGCCACCACGAGGTGCAGCAGGTCCATGTCGGCAAAGACCCACTCATCACGGGGCGATGTGATCCGGAAATCTCCCTTGAAGAGCGCGTGCAAGCCGTACAGGAAGGGCTCCAGGCTGCAGAGAGAGAGGCGGGTCATTCAAAAGATGGCACTTAGCTAGTGGTACACTGCCTGTGTGCAGATGCCCGCAAGGCTGGCATAACTCACCTGGCCGACATACTGTGGGAGGCCGTGCCCAGCGCCCGTCGCCCAAGGATGCAAAGCCCAAAACACAAGGTGACAAGAGGCGAGTTCCACTCCCGGTCCACAGGCTGAAGGAAGAAAGTTGCACAAACACAGAATCGCTGAGTGTTTGTGAGACAAGCCAGCCTAGACCTGTTTCACCCCTGAGTAAGGCGGCAATCCTAAAGACACTTTCCTGGGAGTAAGACCCATTAAACTCAATGAGGCTTACTTTGGAGTAGACATGGTTAGGAGTGTGCTCTAACCTTATAATCCAGAGTAACTATGTGAAGACGTAAGAGGCACTTACTCTGAATTGCTCTATGCATTTCCCGTAGGTTTCCTATAGGTGGCACCGTAATTACGTCGGTGTAAGAGGTCCCGTAGTTACTCTGGATTGTAGCCCAAGTGTTTAAAACTCCAAAGACCCTGTCAGATGCTGAGTGTGCAGTACATAATTACATTTGAGCGAGTCAATCTATTCTTGATTATCATGAGGACACCTAATTTAAAATTGCAACCATCTGTCTGACATTCAGCATGGAGGGTCAACGAGTTAATCTGTGGCTGTTATTCCGTTTTCCAAGACGGCAGACACGCAACTCTGGTTATGAACCTAATACGGACACCTTAAAGCAGCGTTTCTCAAAGTGGGGGTCGGGACCCCTTTGGGGGTCACCTAGAACTTTTCTGGGGGTCGCCTAAAGACCCCTGGTGCAAGGGGCCAGGTCAGGCTTGCCAGACCTCCGGCTGTAGCTGCACACACACTGGGGCTGACTGACAGCCTCAGGGCCCAATCCATACATGCCTACTCTGAAATAAATCCCACTGTGTTCAATGTGTGCATAGAACACATTTCATTTGTAACAATGAAAATACATCCTGCAAATAGGATATTTACATTACGATTCATAACAGTAGCAAAATTAGTTATAAAGTAGCAACGAAAATAATTTTATGGTTGGGGGTCCCCACAACATGAGGAACTTATAAAGGGGTCCCAGTGTTAGAAAGATTGAGAATCACTGCCTTAAAGGCCTCCAAAACTATTGTGCCATCAGCTTCTATAGGCCAGTTCACTGTACACTTCACACCACTGAAGATGCTGAAATCATAAATGCATATATCTGTATCCTTTGGAGGAGGATGACGACCATTAAGCAGCCTTCAATTAAGATTTGTTAATTAGTTCTAAGCACCGGTCCCCTCTATTTTGTAGAGAGCCAACACCAATGCCTTTCTCTGGTTCTGCCACCCATCCCATGGCCCACCTTCTCCCTACGCCCAGCACAGTACTGGATCCAGTCGAGGTAGATGTTGCAGAAGGAAGCCAGGGTGATCCCCGCCATGCGGTGATCGTAGTCCTCATCGATGTTGAGGTTGAAGGTAGGGTCGCTGTCCGCGTAGTTCAGAGAGGTGCAGGACCGAAGGGCCTCCTGGATCCCCTCATTGCTCAGCCACTCCTCCAGTTTGGGGGAGCAGGTCACGTAATAGATGATGCTCTGCATAGTTTCGGGGGTAGCAGGAAATAAATCAAAATGGTAGGTTAACATCAGGCAGCTATGAAGTTCCCACATGTTTGCACTTTCAAGGGTGCCAACAATGTTGGCAGAAGGCATGGCTTCCAAAAGGGCATGGAAAGGGTGAGGGGTCATCAAATGATGAGAAGGAAAAGGTGCAGGAACCTTTGAAATTCACAAGCCCTATTCCCAACTTTAAAGCTCTATTCCCAACTTAAGATCCGGGTTCAAATTCCTGCTCAAACATGAAGTTACGTGGGTGACCTTGGCTAGCCATAGAATCAGAGTCGGAAGGGACCCACAAGGTCATCTAGTCCACCCCGTTTGTAGCAGGAAATCCTCCTAGAGCAGCGTTTCTCAAAGTGGGGGTCGGGACCCCTTTGGGGGTCACCTGGAGCTTCCTGGGGGTCGCCAACTTGCTTGTAGTTTACCAGTAAGGTAAACTGTTTCTGGCTTGCAGCCTGAGAGGCCAATCCTATGCATGCCTACTCAGAGGTAAGCCCCATTAAAGACAATGGGGCTTACTCCCAGGTAAACTAGCTAGGATTGCAGCCTGAGAGGCCAATCCTAAAGCCCATTTACCCCAGAGAAATCTCCCCCTCCCCCCAGAAGCCCACCATCAGCCTCCCCTGATGCCTGCAGCACCCACTATCCTCAGCCATCCCCACCAACTCACCTGGCCCTGCCTTTGCCCACTACCCCAAAAAAAACCCCCACCAAAATTACAAAATTAGCAAAATTACAGTTATAAAGTAGCAACGAAAATAATTTTATGGTTGGGGGTCCTTACAACATGAGGAAATTATGAAGGGGTCACGGCACTGGGAAGACTGAGAACTATTGTCCTAGAGCATCTTGAACAGGTGACTGTTGAGCCTCTGTTTAGAGATCCCCAGTAGGAGACAGTCCATGACCTGCCTTGGCAATCTATTCTACCAACTCACTCTCTCTCTCAGGCTTGCCTACCTCACAGGATTGTTGTGAGAACAAAAAGTGGGAGAGAACCTGTACACCATTCTGAGCTCTTTTGATGGTTCCCTAACCTTTCTTTAAAAAACTATAGAGAGGAAGGGGATGCAACAAGAAAGATGGGGGTCAGGCCCCCTCATCTGGCCACCCTGGAATTCAAGCACTGGTGACAGGGTCAAGCTACTCTCTGCATGGACTCAGCAGAGTTTGAAGGAAGGGGTTTTGGAGGACAAGGGACGGTAAGCCTTAAGGAAAGAGGGTAAGGGCCAGATCCGAAAAGAGGAAGGTGGTGGATGAAGAAAACAGGATCCCAATGGTGGCTGCGGCTAGGTCAGTGACCTACGGGGCAAGAATCTGGACTAGCTGCTTCCATTCCCTGCTTAGAGTTGCAGGTTTCAGGAAAGCGAAGGGCCACTGCCTTGGGTGAGATGTCCTTCCTCAGCATACTCCAGCCTACCCCACATAGGGGGATAAAAACAGGGGTGCTCCCCAAAAATATTTCAAGTCATGCCCTCCTGGAAAGGTCTGCGCCAGCTTCCTGTTTGTGCCCAAATCCAGAGTTTACCCACAAGGCCTCATTCCATGTTAGTTCTTGTATCACACCTTTTGCATCTTTGGCTCCACCAATCTTAGCCATCAAAGGGCTTCCTGATCTCTTACCCTGCAATCCAGAGTAACTACGGGAAGATGTAAGAGGTACTGGATTGCTCTATGCATTTCCCATAGGTTTCCCATGGTTGGCACTGTAACTACATTGGTGTAAAAGGTCCCGTAGTTACTCCGGATTGTAGCCTTACACTGCTCCAACCATTCTCCCTCACTGCCCCTTTTGCTTGGAACTCTCTTCCTGGGACTTGTCCGGGATGGGACAAGATAGCCCCCTTTCTCACATCTCAAAGTCCAACTTTCCCGAGAAGCCTTTTCGCCCCCTTATTCCCAGGGAGGAATTAATCTGTGGAACTCCTTGCCACAGGATGTTGTGATGGAACTTGTTCTTGATCCCTTTAAGAAAGGATTGGATAAATTTACAGAGAAAGCATCCAGCACAGTTTATAAGTAATTTTATGCAACCTCACGTTTCGGAGGAAACCTAGCAAAAGCACCTTCTTCCTTCTACGTGCCTGTTTTTAGATTGTAAGCCCCTAGGGACATGGACCCATCTACTGCGCATGGCTTTATGTGACTTAAACAATCCCTGAGCATCTTATAGATCAGGCAAGATAGGAATTGCACGAAGACAGACCTCCCCCCCCCCTCCGAGCATCACCTTGACGTAGTACGTGATCAGGATCTTGCGCAGGTCGAAGACTTGGAGCATGGAGGCAGCATTGTTGTCACTGATGCTGTAGCCTTCCAGGACATACTTAGTGGCCGCCACCTCCCAGGCAAGCCAGCGCTGCCCAAAGGCCGCGTTGAAGCTCAGCATGCGGGGCAGGTGTCCTGGCTCACAGCAGCAGCAGCCCTCATCCTCTTCTACACCCTCTGTGATGGCCTCCACTTCTCGCTGCTGGCAATAGGTGCCTGAGGAAAACGGATGCTCATAAATAAGTCCACAAGCTGGGCTGAGATGCCGGAGCAGGCAGCACCTCCTATACCACTGAAGGATGACTGCAGACGGGGAATTCTGCATACCCAAGATCCGGGGCTCTACCACCACACCATAATTCCTTCCCAACATTTCTCCCTAAGTTGCCACTACTCCGAAGAGCAGCCTCCCTTCCTGCCATTCCCTCCTCACCTCGAAACTCAAGACCCCGAAGTTGGAAGGTGACCAGGCCATTGCCGATCTCGATGAGGTGCACCAAAGCATTCAAGTAGTCCGAGGCCAAGATGAAACAGTCCCCCGTGGCGTAGTTGCCCCACCGTCCCAGCAGCAGATCCCCGCAGAGTGTGTGCTGCAAGGAGCGTGTCAGGTGTTCGTAGAAGATGGAGTTCAGGTTGTTGTCATCGGCTCCTGAGACACAAATTAAAAACAACCCATTGATGTAGTCCAGTGACAAGAATGATCAGTGGGATGGAAGGGAAGCCCTACGAGGAAAGGTTGGGGGAACCTGGGATGTTCAGCCTGGAAAAGAGAAGGCTGAGAGGAGACATGATACCTGAACGGCTGTCATAGGGAGGAAGGGGCTCATTTGTTCTTCGCTGCCTCTGAAGGCAGAACTAGAACCAATGGGTACAAACTGCAAAAAAGGAGATTCCGGTTGGATATCCGGAAAAAATTCCTGCTGGTGAGGGCGGTTCAGCAGTGGAACAGATTGCCGAGGGAGGTGGTGGACTCTCCCTCACTGGGGATCTTCAAGGAGAGGCTCGATGAGCACCTGTCGGGGATGCTCAAGGAGGATTTCCTGCTGCAGGCAGGGGGTTGGACTAGATGACCTACTAGGTCCTTTCCAACTCTAAGATTCTATGGTTGAGTCTCAGGTCAGTTCCTTTGCTCAGAACTAGAGATCTACTCTAAAACCCAGCCTTTCATAGTTCAGCAGATTATGACCTACTAGGTCCTTCCAACTCTGTGATTCTATGATTACTTGAATCTAATGCGTATCAAATCGAATGCGCACCCTGATTTTGGAAACTAAATTTGGCTGAAAATAGTGAGTGAGTAACCCTACAATCCAGAGTAACTATAGGAAGTAGTAAGAGGCACTTACTCTGGATTGCTTTATGCATTTCCCATAGGTTTCAGTTAGATGGCACCGTAACTACGTCAGCGTAAAAGGTCCTGTACTTACTCTGGATTGTAGCCAAACGAAGGCATTTTAAGGGGCTCATCAATAAACTGGAGTGGGTTCCAAGGGGGACTAGAAGCTAAAGTCCTGAGGTAAGGGGTCTCAGTGAGGGGGTCTAGAAATTAAAGTCCTGCGATATATGGCATACGAGTTTCACTTGTTCAAACTGCCCATAGGGTCACTCAGTAGCACCCGAGGGCCACAGATGTCTTGCGCTTCTCCCTTCCTCCCCCCTAATCTGGATGTTACCTGGGTTGCGATCAAGCTGTGTGGCCAGGCGGGTGTTAGAATGGTCCACTCTCTTGGTGCTGGGGAAGGAAAAACACAGAGCTTAGGCCAATCCATGTTCCATATGCTTCTGGGGCCACCATAAGCCCAGTACACAGTACATGAGCAAGGAAGTGGGTGCAATGCCTTCTGCCTTTGATGCCTCTTCCTCTCTCCATATCTCCCCACTTACTTGTAGTCACGCTCCCAAAACTTGACAGGGCGGGCATAGGACATGATGAAGACAGCACTGCCCAGCAGTGGATTGAGTGGGGTGGAGAAGAGGGCGGAGAGGACGGCCTGGACGAAGAGCATGGCTGAGTCTGGGAAGGCACCAGTCAAGGGAAAATGGCACAAGACCCAAGGAGGACATTCTCAAATCCAACCTGGGAGAAGAGCTGCCATGCTGGGCAAGCAAGACCACTACAGACAGAAGAGCGGGTTGTTGTCAACCCCAGATCTTCGCCTCTTTTCACCAGGGGCTCCAGGGAGGCTCACCTCTGGCACTGGAAGGTTTGGGTCCAGCCTGCCTCAGCCTCTATCCAACACACCCACACATTGCAACAGCAAAAGGATACGAGGCACAGCGAAGGGTTGAGCAAAGGCGTGGAAAGCCGAGCCCCAAGTGATCTGCCAGGGGGCGATGTAGGTGAGCACGAACCGCAGCTTGTACAAGAGGTCCCATAGCTGGTGAGTACAGCAGGATATAGGAAAGGGAGTCAGGGGTAGACACAAAGAAAGGTTACACACCCAGCCCAAACAGCCAGGAGAGACCAGATGGTGGTTGGTTTTGCTCTGATTATTTCCAATCGCTGACTTGGAAATGGCACACATTTGGGATAGAGGACGGACAGTTCTTGCTTTTTGGGGTCTCAAGGAGTTGGCTTGAACATGGAAAGCTCAAAGTGCAATCCTAACCAATGTGGGCCTCTTTCACATCCCTGTTCCCATGGTGGCCAGTGGAGGCAGGCGCATATCTCTCCCTACCCCAGGAGAGGTGCAGGTGTGCCTTATGAGTGCCTTACACCTTTGCAAAACCCCCAGGACAGCATGGGACTTGTGCCAGGACCTGTGCCAGCCTAACCAGGGGGTTAGGATTGCACTGACAGAGCTCTTTTCCAAGACACAAAATAGTCTTTAAACGTCACCCGTGACACAGATAATTATTTTGAAGTCCTGAGGAACTCCAGGTCTCAAGGCCGACCTACTTTCCCTTTGCTTTGGATAGCAATATAAACAAACCAGCCCAAACTTAAAATGTAAGAAGAACTGCAATGCAAGGGGGGAAAAAGGATAAAAAGATATATCTTGGCCAAAAAAAGAATGCCTTGCTCATTTGTGAGTGGGTGGGTGGGTGGGTGAGTGGGTGGGCAATGGAAAATACCTGCTACAGTTAAGTTATAGCTGTAGCAGGGAACTAGGCCAGAAGACTACACCAGACAAGCAAACTAGGCCATAACCAGTGTCCCCGTAAACATTATCCGAGCTCCTCGGCCATTGAGAAAAGTGGCGCATGTCAAGGAGGAGGCTCAAGACAGGCACGCACCTTGCTGAAAAGGATGGACATGACGAAGTAGTCCGTGAGGAAGCCCTCTGAGTAGTGTCTGTAGTCGAACTGGAAGAAGAGGACGGTGAAGCCCAGAGTGACGTACTGCTGAGAGGGGCAACAGAAGGAGCAGCGCAGAAGCTTCATGCCGGCGATCGTGACGAAAAGGGCGCGGCAGCTGAGATTGGACGAATGGAGAGAAGTCAGAGGGGAGGGATAGTCATAAACCATGAGAAATATTAATACACTAATAAAATAATTAATTAATAATTAATAATATTCAAATTATTTAAGAATACAGCCTAATTATATGCAATTTATTTATATCCTTTTTGGTCTCAAGGCGAATGAGGTTAGTTCTTTAAATTGAAAGTTTAGCGTCCCTTAAGTCGCAGTTAATGACTTTAAGTCACAGTTGCCTGCTTACCGTGGCAGGCGATTAAGCTTGTCTTAGAGCACAACCCTAACCGTGTCTACTCAAAAATAAGCCCCATTGTCTTCAATGGGTCTTACTCCCAGGAAAGTGTCTTTAGGATTGCAACCTTAGAAAAGTTCAAGAACTTTTAGTTTCATTTCTTTTTTAGCTAGGAGGTGGAGCCCCTCCATTCCCCAAGTGGTTATCATGTGTGAACTGCTCTGAGCTGAAACTGCTTGCAAACTGCAGGAGCTCAGCTCCTTGCAGGGCAGTTAGCAGCCACTTGAAAGGCAACTTGATTCACTGCATGCTTTGCTACCATGCTAACTATAGCCCTAAGACACTGTGCCTGTTAACCAGCAGGCCAGGGTTTGAGACCCAGGGCCTCACAAGACAGGGTGAGCTCCTGTCCTTAGCCCAGCTCTGCGACACAGCTGGATCCAATCGTATTGGCTCTGCCTTTCCACTGGACTATTTCAGTGGCGTGGAGAGGGGGGATCTGCTGCTTGGGTAACAGCCTATCCTCCATATCAATCTACCCAGGCCTTTGTGCTTTGCATGCAGCATCGAGCATGAAACCACAGTCTTTCAAGACTGATTGATGCCGATGTATACATGGTAACTATTTGTATAACGTTGAAAGAATTAATGACGGAGTTTCTCAGAACCAAATGTCGTGAATGAGGAGGTTCAACCTGAATTATTAATATTATTATTAATAATAATATATTATTATTATACGCCACAACATCACACAGTCCCAGACACTTGGGAAGGGTCCGACTTGTGATGTTACAGAAACCAGCATGGACAAGTTGTTCACTATCTATTCAATAAAAACTGCTGGTTTTGAATAAAAACCAATAAATTATTATTATTATTATTATTATTATTATTATTATTATTATTATTATTATTATTATATTAAAATAAACATACAATATTATATTTTAAAAATGATTGTTATAATAAAATATTAATTATTATTAAATTATTAAAATATTATCATTATAAAATGTTGTTATCATCATCATCATCCAACTGCAACAGGCTGCTCTACTAGCCTCTGCACGCATTATATGCCTCTACATCACGCAGTCCTAGACACTTGGAAAGGGTCCGAGTTGGGATGTTACAGAAACCAGAGTAGAGATGTTGTTCGCTGTGTATTACTATTGGTTTTGAACAACAACAACAACAACAACAACTTTATTTTTACCCTGCCTTTCTCCCAGGGGACTCACAGCAGCTCACAACATACATAAAACACCAATAAAATCCAGTACATTTAAAAACAGTTAAAACAACATCTTAAAAAAAATTAAAAACATCCATTAAAAACTGATTAAAACCAGGAATAAAAGAATTATATACTAATTTACAAATTAAAAAGAATTAGTTCTTTACCCAGCATGTAATTTCACAACAGACCAGTATAGGATTTGTGCTGGGACCGATGCCAGCCTAACTGGGAGTTCGGATTGCAGCACTAGTCATACATATATTTTGGGCATTCACATTAAACAGAATATTCAGCATTATAATTGGACACGCCTTCCCCCATAGGCTGTTAATTGGAAGGGACCTAGTAGGTCATCTAGTCCAACCCCCTGCCTATAGCAGGAAATCCTCCTAGAGCATCCTCGACAGGTGCTTGTCGAGCCTCTGCTTGAACTGTGATTTTCCTAACCAGTAAGCATGCTGATCAAGGGGGAGCATGGCACCTACTAGATGCAGAACTTGTCCTGTCGTGGAGTGCTGACCAAGTGGGCATCAATGGTGAGGGCATTCAGCACCACGGCCGGGTAGATGAAGTACTTCTCCACACACTGCAGCCAGGCATAGAGCTTCTCGAACCACATGAGCTGGGCAGCACCTGAAAAACCATGTGGACAAAGGCAATTGGGGGATGTTTACCTACGAAGGTACAACCTGTGCCTCTTGTCACAACCTCGGTTGTGTACCCAAGAGCAATGGGGGGTTGTGTCCCAAGTGCAATGGGGGGGGGGTTGTGTTTAGATACACACTTACTCCGCACTTCAAACTGGCTGTACTCCCGTGGCTTCAGCACAGGCTGGGACAGGCAGAACCAAGGCTGTTGCTTCCGCAGCTGGGGCAGCAGATAGTGAGCCAGAAAGCCAACCAGGCCTGCCAAGGCATACAGCACATATCCTAGAACAGACTGGAGCATGGATGAAGAGGAGATGGAAAACGTCACATGACAGACACAGTCCCTGTGCCTGGATACACTACCCACTACCCATACAGGGGCTGCCCACAGGACAACTCCCTCCCAGCATGGAAGTCTCCCCATGTAAGTTAATACACATGCTTCTGGAGAACCACGTTCCACAACCCTGAGCCTCCTCCACCACAACCCCCTGATTCCCACAGGTACCTCCAGGGCAATGAAGACAGTGCTGGCACTGATGGCAAACGTGAGGACAGCGATGACCAAACACATGACCAGGTCGGAGTGCAGGATCTCCCGCTGGGGAGGGACAAGAAGGGGATACATTAATAATTAACAAAAACTTACATACTTTTGGGCCATTAGATGACTCCTTTGGTTTTATTCAAACACAGGGTTTGCTAAACCCCTGGGGGAGTTTTTACAACTATCTACAGTTCCAGATGGATCCCATCATGGTCTGGTGAAATGTTCTGGCCACACAATGCCTCCCAGCTGGCTTCTATGGCCATCACCCAGTCTCAGCTTTCACCCAACAAGGTGAAACCAACAAGCACCTGTCAGAGATGCTCTAGGAGGATTCCCTGCTACATATAGATATTTTACTCTCTATCACAGTTATAATGCTCCTACAGTAAAACCTTGGCTTGAGAGTGTTTTGCAAGACAAGCAAATATTTCTAAATAAATTTTAAAACACAAGCAATGTCTTGATTAACAGGCAAAAAATAGTCCTGGCTGGGATATGGCAGGTATCAGCACTCTGCCAGCACCTGCTCAGCCTCTCCTGAGAGAGGCCAGCCAATGCATGTCTAATCTGAAGTAAGCATATGTAAGGGGGCAATGGAAAGGAGCCTGAGATCTAGCCTTGCATGCCCACTCTAAAGTAAGCCCTATTATAATCACTGAGGCTCACTCCTATGTAAGGGAGAGCAATGGAAAGAAGCCTGAGACCTAGCCTGGCATGCCTACCCTAAAGTAAGCCCTGTAATAATCAGTGGGGCTCACTCCTGTGTAAGGGGGCAGACTGCAGCCTGAGAGACGCAAGAGACTAAATACAGGTTAATTGGTTTTATTTTGCTTTATATTTTGTATTTTCTTTACTATTGTATTTTAAAGTACTGTAAACATTTTTCTATGAATATTTTTGGCTGAGTTTCCATGATTTTTTATGGGAAAATTTGCTTCGCTATATAAGCATTTTGGATTACAAGCACGTTTCCGAACGAATCAGGCTCGGAAATCAAGGAACCACTGTATTTGGTTATCTCTTTCTCTTCTCAACCTGTATCACTCTAATCCTACAATCCAGAGTAACTACGGGAAGACGTAAAAACCACTTACTCCGGATTGCTCTATGCATTTCCTATAAGTTTCCAATAGATGGCACTGTAACTATGTTGGTGTAAAAGGTTCCATAGTTACACTGGATTGTAGCCTAATTTTCACATGGTTGACCCTGAAAACTGCTCGGTGTAAAAAATGCCTTCCTTTATGGCATATTGCAGAGAACATACAAGGGAATGGCTGTGGTTTCCACATGTCCACATTTCCCTCCCTCCATACAATCCCCTTCCTTCGCTTCTTCTCCCAGTTGCAACTTCAAAACCCTTTTTTTGCTTCTTTACTTTAGCTCACCACCCAAAACTACAGCCTCCTCACCATTAAATCCACACCCCATGAGCAGAAGAGGAGATTAAATCCTTCCGTTAAGAACAGGTGTCCAAACTTGTCTGTTCCCCATAGTTCCCACTACCACATAGTTCCCACTTCCCACTATCCCCTTTCCTGGCTTCACCACCTCCTCACCAGTGAGCCGCGGAGTTTCTCAGGAAGGGGGTCCTTAACCCCAACGGGGGGACTTTCCGCACTGCCGTTTTCAAACTCAGGAAAGAGCTTGGTTCGAATCAGAGACCTAAGAGAGAATGGCATTTGGTGAAACCTTGATTCTCACCCCACCCCAAACCCTTTTGGTGCGATTCCCTCCTTCTCTGCAACGATGGTACCCTTCAACCAAGGGTCCTTGGGATTAGCGCAGCAGGGTCAGCCCGTACAATCACAGCAGGGTCGGCCCATCCGAATGGTGGGAGACTGCCCATACTGCTCCCGATATATGGAAACAGAGTGGAAGAGGAAATGTGGAGAGGAAAAGAGTGGGCTAGAGAGACCCAGTACCTCCTTCTAACCCACTCATTTCTTCCACACTTTCTCTTCTGCTCTGCTCTGCTCTGCTCTCCATTTCCTTTTTTCATTCCAGGGAGGAGAAACAGAGGTAGCAGCTGCTGTGCTGCTGGTTTTGGTTATGGTGGGGACACACTTGGCACAGCAAAATAATAATCTTTTTTATCGTTTATTGTTAGTATGTTTTGTTTTACTCTCTATATTATATACTTATATATATATAAATTATAGTTATACACCACATTTTTCGCCACATTACACGCACCTTGCCATAAGACGCACCCAGATTTAAAGAGGAAAACAGAGAAAAAATGTTTTCCTCCTTTAAGTCTAGCTGCAGCAGTGTGACGGTGCAACTGCCCACAAACTGGGCTGGCTAGGGGAGGCCACGCAACACGCGACACCCAGGCAGGCTAGGGGAGGCTGCGTGAGAGTTGGGCAGGCCAAGTCTTGCGTGGTCTCCCCCAGCCTGTCCAAGTCTCGTGTGGCCTCCCCCAGCCCACCCAGGTCTCTGCGAGACTTGAACAGAGTGGCCGCGCAACACCCAGGCGGGCTGGGGAAGGCTGTGCAAGAGTTGGGCAATCCTCCCCCATGAGACCTCCCCCATCCTGTCCAAGTCTTGTGCAGCCACTGCGTGGCCTCCTCCAGCCCAAGAGACTTGGGCGGGCTAGAGGAGGCTGCACGATGGCCACATGACACCTGGGTGGGCTGGGGGAGGCCACGGGAGAGTTGGGGAGGCCGTGTGAGACTTGGGCGGGCTGGAGGAGACCTCCTCCAGTCTGCCCAAGTATGGCATTCACCCCATAAGACGCACTGACAGACAGACAAAAATATTTCATTCTGAAAAAAGCATCAATCTTCAAATTCAGCTTCCAACAATGGAGAAAAACCCAAGTGGCTGCAAACCACTTACAGCCCGGTCCCATCCCGGGCAGGGTACATACCAAAGAACAGTGGGGTCACTGCTCTGACGGCTTAGGTGATACGAGAGAGCCACGAGGAGGCCGCAAAAGACAGAGAAGAGGACAGGGACATGCTGGTCTCCCCAGGGTGCCTGGAGCATGTGAAGAGAGGAAGGGGAATCAGTCAGGCTCAGAGATCCCCAGCATCTCTGGGGACACCTAAACTGTACAACAGGGCAAACCACGGTCTCTTTGTTGGAAACTGAGCCCTGTCCCCAGCTGTCTTCCTGGTTTAAACCAGGAGTCCAGCCAGGCCAAACCAGGCCTCACCTAGGCCAACCATGGCCTCTCCTCCTGCTCCCTGGCTTAGAACAGAGAGCAACATGCTAGACTGTCTCTACTCCTGCTCCGTTTCCAAAAATAGTCCAGGAAGTAGAAGCAGTGGAGACTAGTGGATAGGTAGAGGGAGACATGCAAGCTCCAGAAAATCCTCCACCCCGAGGCAACCATTGCAGGGATTGCACCCCCCTGTGCAAGCCCTCCCTGTACAGAGCCTTAAATTAACCCTACAATCCAGAGTAACTACGGCAAGACATAAGAGGCACTTACTCGAGATTGCTCTATGCATTTCCCATAGGTGGCACTGTAAATACGTCAATGTAAAGGGTCCCATAGTTACTCTGGATTGTGCCCTAAGTCTTAAGTAAGCACATGTGTGTGCATCTGGAACAACTGTGTGTTCTCCTCCCCCTTCCGCCAATGATCCATTTCTCTCTCCTTCCTCAAGGGCTTTTCTGGTCTCTATCTGGATTGTAAGCTCCCTGGGGCAGAGACATGCTCCCTCGTTCCACACCGTACATTCAGCACGGGCGCAATAACATATCACCATCTCTAAAACCAATTTCAAATAAACAAAGGGCGCAATTTCAAGCCTCTCTCCCTGATCTCAAATTAAAAAGTACCTTGATGGCTCCGAGGCAGAACCCGTACAGAAGGGCGGCCACAAGGATGCTCCGAAGAAGGCCAAAAAGGGCGGTAAGGGGGCTGGTGGCAGCTGGGAAGAGGGAGGAGACAGAACTGTTAATATGATGTTCTCCACCCACCAGCATTTCTACAGAGCAACTTGGGACAGGGGAATTCAGGGCACCCACCATCATGTAAAAATGGTGCACCCATATCCTTGGGTGCAGAGCCCAGGTTGTGTTTTGGGATGTAAACACAGTTTACATCCCAAAACACAGGGATGTAAACCCCTCTCAGTTTAGCCCTGGGATGTACGGTGATGAGTCCCAGCAAATGCTCAGCGCCCGCAGGGCTTCCTTGCCAGGAATAATAAATGGGGCAGTGTTTCCTGCTACCGACAGGGGGTTGGACCAGGATTCCCAGACAACTAGAAACAGCCGGACACATCCAGCTTTTGCTTATTGGACCGGACCATCCGCTCCTATAATCAAATGTCCGGCCATCTGGAAGGGTGGGGGGTGCTTGGGGGCACTTAGGGGCAGTTGTGGCATGGCACGGCGAAGTTTTGGCCAGTTAAGCAGTCACTATGGGTAGGATTATAGTGCACATCCAGCATTGGAGGTTGCAGAGTGCGCATGCATGCGTGGTTTCTGTTTAGGAAACAACACTTCCTACTGTGAGAGCCGGCGAGGTCCCCATCCCTGTGAGAGCCGGCGAGGATGCTCCACCCACGCCAGCTCCCACAGTAGGAAGCATTGCTTCCGTAATAGAAGCAACGCACACATGCGCACTGTAATCCTACCCATAATGGGTGCTTGGCCGGCCAAAACTCAGCCGCTCCGGGACAGCCTGTAAAGTGCCCCCAAGCACCTTCCACAGTTCCACTTCCAAGAAGCACTCCAACCCAGGTAAGCCCTCTCCTATCCTATCTACTCAGACATAAGCGCCATTAAGTCAATGGCGCTTACTCCTGAGTAAAGGGTGACCATATGCTTGAACCCAAAAAGGACGACAGGGTCCTCCCCAAAATATTTTAAATGTCCAGATTTTCAGTGGAAAATCCAGACTTTTGGGGAATCCAGTCCTCCTTTTTGGGTTCCAGCATATGGTCACCCTGGGTTGGACTTGGTGACCTATTAGATCCCTTCCAACTCGATGAAGCTTCTCCTGCCACAACTGCCACATGGAAACGTGATCTCAAATAAGAATATATGGTCACCGTGAACGCTGCTGGGAGGGCATTATAGGGGCAGGGAGCATGGGGTGGACTGACATAGTCCTCAGAGAGGGATGGGATAACTGGTGGGTCCCCAATCATATATTGGGATTGTAGCATGAAAAGATGGAAGACCACCAGAATAGAGATTGTGGGCTCATAAAATCTGCCTTGGGATTGGTTTGCAAAGGTAGGGTGCTTCTTCTGAATCAAACCAACGCCCACTTAGGGCACAATCCCAACCATGTCTACTCAAGAGTACGCCCCATTATATTCAATGGGTCTTACTCCTAGGAAAGTGTCTTTAAGATTGCAGCCGTAGCTGACCGATGGCAGCAACTCCCCAGAGCCTCAGCCAAGGGATTCTTCTCTGCAGTATTAAGAGATGATACCAAGAACCAAACCTGGGACCTTCTGCATGCTAAGCAGATGTTCTACTGCCCCCCAATTAGATGTTCTACAGCCCCCCCAATTCATCCCCACTCCAAAACGACATAATAGAGGATCACACCAGGGTGGTATTTGTTTGGTACAGGGTGGTACAAGTACTAGGATGGGGTCCCTGTGGTATCAACCTCTCCTCTCCCCCTACCTGTTCCACCAAAACCGTGCATGTCCACCTGCTCCAGAAGGTACATGAAGAAAGTGTTGACTTGGGGGAGGAGCCCAAAGAGGAAGATGGCCGGGAAGCAGAGGGTGAAGACTGCAGGCAAAATGAAGAGAGTAAGAGTTGAAGCTGCCAGGTAGCCCTCCACACTCAATATAACAGCAGTGCAATTCCCCCACCAGGAATTCTTTATTTAATGTATTAAATACACATTCAGGGTATGCACAAGTTTAAATTTTAAAGGCATATAAGATCCAAAAAGAAAAAAATATATACTATATTTTATTTATGTGTTGGTCTACCTCTAATCCAACAGAGGGCTTCAATCAGTGGATCAAGAACCACCAGGACCTTAGCCAGCAGGCAATTTCATTTCACAGGGCAAACTTGTATAGATTGGCCAGGGCTGGGGAGTGGGAGATCGAGGGTCCCTTTGAAGATGTGGGGCTCAACCAAAGCAACCTTTCCAAAGTCCCCCGTAGGATTTCCATCCAAACCTCAAGGGGAAACTCAGTGTTCCTGATCTTCTGGGGATCCAGATCACTGGGGATCTTCAAGCAGAAGCTTGAAAAGCATCGATCAGAGATGATCAGGAGCATTTCCTGCTACAGGTAGGGGGTTGGACTAGATGACCTACTACGTCCCTTCCAACTCTACGATTCTACAAATTCAGACAGGCATAACTGTCAAGTCATGAACTATATAGAATAGCAGTTCACAACTTTATAGTGCCACAACCCACCTTCTCCTCCGCAGTGGGTCGTGATCCAATGCTCTCTGCTTCCCTCAAAACCTTACTGGGAGCATCTAAAGACAGCTTCCACAATATTGCAGGACTGTGACCCAGTCCATTGACCCCCATAGCTCCATTAATGGCAACAAAAAAAACTGGGAAGTAAATCTCCCTTAAGGCAATGGTTCTCAAGCATTTTAGCCTGGGAACCCCTTCGGAGACTGAAAATCTTTTCCAGGACCCTCTCCCCAAAGTGAGGTTATCAAGCTGAAAATAATGTAAAGGCTGGAAGTCGTGGAAGTCAAAGAGCAAGTGGCATCACTGATGCCAGAGCTCCTTACAGAAGTAACCCTACAATCCAGAATAACTACGGGAAGACGTAAGAGACACTTACTCTGGATTGCTCTATGCAATTCCCATAGGTTTTCCATAGGTGGCACTGTAACTACGTCGGTGTAAAAGTTACTCTGGATTGAAGCCTAAGTCCCATTGTGTTCAAAGAGACATAGGCTGCAATCCTAGTTAGGCTGGCCTAAGCCCCAGCACAAGTCCTATGCTGACCTGGTGGTGTCACCAAAGTGCCACCAGACACTTCTGCGCCACTCCTGGGAGAGGGTTAGGCCAGTTCACAGATATTCGCTTGTCTCCCTATATCCTCTTCATATATATATATATACACATATATATATATACACACACACACACACCACGGGATATATACACTCCACGGGAATGGGAAGACCGATGAGTTGTGTCAGCCTAGGTTAGGATTGCATCTAATTCCCAAGAAAGTATAGACTGCAGCCTGAGTGCTCCATCCTCTGCGTGTCTACTAAGAAATGCCAGATTCTAACACGGTAGTGCCCAGCTTTTTGTGACCCCATGAAATTAAGTCGCAGTCCTCAAGGGGGTCCTGACCCTTATTTTGAGAACTACTATAGCCTTTAGAAGCCTGGCATGACTCAGAAGCAGCATCCAGAGGCTATGTTGGCATGACCTGTGTTGGCATGACCCACCTTTCTCACTCTGTTTTCAATAAATCTGAAGGGTTTCCCCCCTCTCCGTGGGGCAGGTGACACCCCCCCAGCCCCTCTCAACAGCTCACCGATAGCCACGTCCCGGGCACAGTAGAAGAAGTTGGAGGAGAAGAGGGTGACACCGTAGAAGGCCACGGGTGGGAAGGGCGCAGCACGGGCACAGAGGTCCAACAGCCAAATCAACAGGCACGCCACGCAGAAGTAAACTGGGCGGCTATAGGCAATGATCCAATTGTGTCCCTGCAAAACGGAAAGGGACAAAACATGATGCCCGAAGAGACTTTGAAATGTCATCAACGTGCACCCACCTTTCAGATTTACCACCACCAGCCTTCCCAGTATCTCCCAGACTACCACCAAGCCTGCTTGCTTCACTTCCCAATGTTTGTGTATGGGGGTGGTACTCACATGCATTGGAGATGCGGCATCAGGCTGCACACTCTGGGAGGAGGGAAAAAGAAAAGTGAGGGGTGCATAAACCAGGCTTCCTTGCACAACAATGCGCAGCCTCCCACACTGCACTGCCGGAGGGCAGTAATATCACAAATACATTTACAACACTATCCTAATCATGTCTACTCAAAAGTAAGCCCCATTGTGTTCAATGGGTCTTTTTCCCAGGAAAGTGTCTTTAGGATTACAGCCTTATTTAAGGATGGGGCAAAGCAGAAGCTACAAGAGAAGGGTTGCCATACATCCCCGAAAATCAGGACTGCCCTGGTTTTCAGGGACTGCATTCACATACTGGCAAGTGCAACAAGAGGTCCCGTCCCGTTTTTGTGGAAGAGAAATATGGCAACCCTATAAAAGTCTCCATGGGGGAGAAGGGAGGGTGTACCCTTTGGGCATGAAGTAAGAACATGTAAAGGGGTCAGGGTCACTCTTGAAAAAAGGAGCGGGGCACAGACCACTGGCAGCAAAGCCACACTGGAAGCCAACAAGTCAGGCAGGGAGCTTAGGAAAAAGGACTTACCTTTAGTAGGGAGTACTGACAGCTGGCAATGACCACACAGAACTGGAACACCCAGATGTCCCGGAAGAAGCCCTGGAGGAGGAGCAGGTAGCCAAGGAAAGCTACTAGGCTCACCAATGACACCACAAACACATTTTCCGCCACCCGCCGGTTCCTGGAAAGGCAGGGGAAGAAAGAATCAGAGTTCAACTGTTGGAAATCCCTGCTGCAAGCACTGATTGGCAGGAGCTCACCAGGATTTCAGGCCAGATTCGTCCACAACCCTACTTGGAGATCCTGCCAGGGACAGAACCTGGGACATTCTATGTGGAAACCGTGAGCCTTTCCAGTGAATTGTTGCCTTTCCCCAACCATTTGGGATATAGCTTTCCATCACCTGTGCTTAGAAAATTCAAATGCACTAGATAAGCAACCACCAAATCAGTTTCAATATTGCTCCTTCCATTATTCATTCTTTATTCGTTCATTATTCGTTCTAAATGGTCAGAAATGCCATTTGAAGGATGACACAGAGGAGCTGCACGGAGTGCAGGGCACTCACCGGTCCAGCAAAGCCAGCAGGGCCAGGCGGTCATAGCGAACCCGCATCCAGTGCCCGGGCAGCACCCAGAACTTGTAGTACTGGCGTGGGTGGCACTTGTCCTCGATCATCAGAGTGTTCTCCTGGGACTCATGCAGTGATTCCTGGTCCAGAAGATCAAACTGCAAAGAGCGAGAGGGGGTGCAATGAGAGCCACGCTGAAAGCCACAGCCCAAATGTACCTAAGAGGTCCATGTGAATCACAGCCTCACCTCGGGGATCTCCAAGGGCACTCTGCGGACTTGCATGCCCTGAAGGACAACAGGTCGTGGCTGTAGCAGTGTGAGGGCTGGAGTCCCCTCGGGTACCTCAGCTGAATTGAAGCTGGAGGAGTGCGAATGACGGTCCCTGCCAAGGCAGCAAAGAAACCACTCAGCAAACAAACGGCCTATGGAAGGACCAGACCCCAAAGAGATCTTGGCAAGCCAGAAAAAGTACCTCCTCCTCTCGTTCACACATTGCAAGAGGACCCAGGTCCAGGACAACTGCTGCAAGGATGTGCAAAGGACCCCTCTATCTCCCGCCCGGCACCCCTGCAGCTGAAAGGAAAATGAAAGCCACGCAAGCTGCTCAAGGAGGAAGCCTCACCAGCCACTGTTGGTTGCATGGTCCACGGTGACTTGCTGTCCCATGGGGTTCTCGTAGCCACCCCCTGCCAGCCCAAAAGTGTAGGAGCGCCTGACTCCTGGAAAAAGGAGAAAAATGGGACATGTTCAGGCACAGACCTACATGTACACCCACTCAACTGCTACTGGATCCTTCCAGCTAGGGAGTAAGAGTTTTGTGTCCTGGACAACTGTACCCCAGTCAAATGCATCCTGGACATTGGCAACCCTGAACATTCACAACTGTGTTTTCTTCTACTCCAATCATTTGTATCCCACTATACCCTGGCAACAAAGCCCATGTTAGAAATCCTAAGCCTCTTACCCCACCCCCAATCCTACCCTTTGTGTTTGAAAAATAAAAAGTATGTTTCTATGTACATAGATGTGTGTACAAGGTGTCTGAAATCAAACAGGCTGAGGGTTCTGGGATAGAGAAATGTCTCTGGGGCAGAGAAAGCCTACAGTTCTATTCCCACATGTCTCTGGAGCATAGAAAACCAAGGGATATATTCCCACATTTCTGGGGCAGAGAAGGCTAAGGATTCTGTTCCCATGTGTCTCTTGGGAAAAGAAGGCAGAGGGTTCCATTCCAATCTGTCTCTGGAGCACAGAAAACTGAGGGTTCTATTCCCACATGTTTCTGAGGCAGAGAAGGCTGGAGGTTCTGTTCCCACGTGTCGCTGAGGCAGAAGAAGCTGAGGGTTCTGTTCTCACGTGTCTCTGGGGCACATGATGCTTAGGTTCTGTTCCCACATGCCTCGAGAAGGCCAGGGTTCTTATTCCCACATGTCTCTGGTATAGAGAAGACCGAGGGTTCTATTTCCACATGTCTCTGGGGCAAAGAAGGCAGAGGGTTCTGTTCCCACATTTCTCTGGGACACATAATGCTGAGGTTCAGTTCCCATATACCTCAAGGACAGAGAAGGCTGAGGGTTCTGGTCCCATTTCAACTGTCATTTGTAACTGTCTCTGTAAAGGCTACACTGGAAGATGCTGGGGGGCAATTGAGGAGAGAGGTGGCAAAAGGGCAGTTGAGGGGGGCAGTTAAGGAGAAAGGAGGCAAAAGGGAAAATGAAATGCTGGAAAGGGTTTCTTATTGATATGTTCATTCATCAGTACCTCCGCAGGTGATCACGGCAGGCTGTTTCTAGTGGTATAAATATACAAATATCGGGCATGAATGCCTGGGACCCCCCCCCCAAATGCAAATGCACATACCAAGATGCATGTTGTCCAGGACACAAGATCCCTCACAAACTTAACATGGACACATCTACACACCTCTTGACTTGGTTTCCACCCACCTCCACCTGCCATCCAAACCTGTAACAAAGTGTGAAACAGCGCCTTGGTTTGGGGCTGCTCTTCACTAGGCTGGGACTTGTTAGTGCAAATGTTGTATTAAGACCTTTTCCACCCAACCCACCTGCACACTGAAAAACCCAACTCGGCTCAGGAAGACCATGCAGAGCTTGGGGACTCACTCACCGCTCTCGTCGTAGAAGTAGTGCACGGCTCCCTCAGAAGTGTCGTCAAAGTTGCAGGCCTCGTGGATGGCACCACGTGGCAGAAGGAGAGAGCTGGCAAACTGAAGGGCTGAGGGCAGGGTGAGGGCACGGGAATGCGAGGAGGCCCGCCCCCGCTGCAGGTCCTGTAAACTGCACAGCGGGAAAGACCGGTGGAGTAACTGGGGATGACTCAAGACCTCTGACATCTCTGCCCCCCAACCATCTGCTTCTGCTGAACTACTTTTCCACTGTGGATTTAAAAAGGAATAGAATCCTAGAACTGGAAGGGACTCAGGTGGTCATCTAGTCCAACCCCCTGCCTGTAGCAGGAAATTCTCCTACAGCATCTCCGACAGGTATTTGTGGAGCCTCTGCTTGAAGATCCCCAGTGAAGAAGAGGACAGCAGAGCACATGGTCCTCGGGAGGTTGAGGACCATTGGACTTGAGTATCTCCAAACTCCAAATGCTGGAGGACAGCATTTGGAGTTTGGAGATACTCAAGTCCAGTGGTCCTCAACCTCCCGAGGACCATGTCCAGACTCTGGAAAAAATTTCCCAGACAGGCTGGGCTGCACATGTGCAGTTCGAGAAGCTCCATTCCAAACTGCACATGCACAGCCGTGGTTGGGCTACGCGTGCCCAATTGGGCAGGTGTGGTCCAGTCTGCGCCATGCCTGCCCAGTTCGTTCCAAGGTCAGAGCAAGCTGGGCATGCAGTCATGCATGCCCAGTTTGCTCGGGGGCCAGGACTGGGCACAGCACTGCTCCTGTCTCCTGACGGGGAGTCTGGATCCTTAGCGGCCTGGCCACCAAGGCTCCATGTGACCATCACTGAGCCAAGGATCGGTGGTTGAGGACCCTTGTTCTAGTCCACAGCTCTTTAGCAAGCGTCATTCTAGCCCTGCTCCATCAGGCTTCTTCTTTGAAGCAGGAGGAGTAGAAGGTAGACAGGTAAACATGGCTGGCAGGCAGGCCTGACTCCACTTAATTCTGGCCTCACAGATGCCTTGATCAGATCTGATGCCCAGGCTGCTTGAGAAGGGGTGAGACTTACCTTGGTGGGGATCCCATCACCGAGGATGGGGGGGTAGGATTGCTACCGGCGTTGTGCCGCCGCCTCATGGCCTGCATGCGCTTCATGCTGCTTGACCGGTCTGGCTTGGACGCCTCCTCCCCCGTGGGAGCTGTGAGACAAAGGATAAATGTGGCTGTAAACCCACCCCATCAGCCTCACATTTGTTAGGAGAAAGGTTTAACTCGTCACTCACTTTGTGAAATGGAACGAGGAGAAGCTCCTGGTTGTGGAAGGGAGCAGGAAAATGTGATTGGATGGCTTCCATCCATGCATGTGCACAGCACGCTACTAATAGCCTTATAAGTCTCCAAGATCTACCTATCTACAAACATCACTGGTCACCAGCTTTCAGGGATTTCCCATGATGGTGGTGGTAGCTCTCCTGTGTGGATAGTGGCAGTCCCAGTTGCCCTTAAAGTGCTGCTTGCATGCATAGCACCCAGACTAATTTTTTTCCCACTGGAGAAGGGGCCGACAAATACACGTACATCACATGTACATGCGATGTACATCTATGTGCATCTTAACTATGTGCTCCCAGCCTTACTTAAACCCATGACTCTTTGCACAATGTGCACATCCCAAGACAAAGGGGTCATTTTTTTGCACTGAGAAAACTGCTCCACATGGACAGCTAAACCACTCCCTGCATCTCACAGGCTCACCTCCTCCAACGGCCCCTTCGGCCTGCAGCTCCCCTCTCCAGCCAGGCTGGTTGGCGGACTGGCTGCGAATGGTGTTGCCTGACTCCTGCTCTGCCGTCAGCTTCCCGGCATTGGCCTCCAGGTCTGACTTGGAGACAGTGAGGGCTCCTGGGGGCTTCCCTTCCACGCTGCTCCCATCCATGCTGAGAACGCGGGCATGGGTCTTGGCGCTGGCTGTGCTCCCTGTGCGCTGGGCGTAATGGGAGAGTTTGGGTGGGAGGGCAGGGCCTTCAGGAGGTGGAGGGGGCTTGGCCTCAGACACCTCAAGGGGGTGCTGCTTGCCATGCTGGGCTGGGGTGTGACGCTCGGGGGAATAGCAGGAAGTGCTGGAAGAACTGTCAGTGCTGTAGTTGTGCTGAGAGTGCAGGCTGGAGGCGCGGCTCAGGTCGCTGCAGTCACTAGAGTCCTCGTCGGCAAAGAAGCCTTCAGTATAGGCTTTGCTGTCCAGGAGGGTGCGCATGGGCAGATAGGTGCTGCCGTGCTTACGGGAGATGCGCCGCCGGCCCTTCAGACCCAGCTCCTTTGGCCGGACCACCTGCTCTGGTTCAGGGCCACCCCACAGCTCTGTGTCCCCCTTAACAGTGTCGAGGGAGTTGAGCGTGTTCTGTGTGTCAAAGCTCAGCTCCCCCAGCAGGCCCAGCTCGGGTGAACGCAGGAGCTCACTGTCCGACAAGGCATCTGTGTCGCTGCCACCGTCGGGCGGTGGGGACATGCTGGGAACCCTCACATCATCCAGAGCCCCCTCTACAGTGCCTGGCCCAAGGGAAGGGCTGTCCAAGTGGGTAGAGTTGGTTTTCTCGCTACGATAGCTGCTCAAGGTGCTTGGGGTCTCCTTGTCGGTGCCACTGAAACAGCTGTCGGATGAACCAGCCTTGAGGGGCCGTTCCATTTGGGGCTCCAGGGGCTGGTAGTCTGTTCCAGAGTGCCGCTTGTCCCGCCGGCTGTGGCTGCTAGTCTCGGGCAGTGCCAGACTCAGAAAACTTTGGCTGAGCTCTTCACTTAAGCTGTTCTTGATGAGGGGGCTCAATGGGGTGTCCCCCACACTCTCTGACTCACTGGCTGTCCAGCGTGGCACCTGGGATGCCGCCCCACGTGTGGGGGACTGCTCTGACGAGTCCGTGCTCTGTATGGACGTCTGGACTGGGAGAGACGGGGGCTGCTTCCTCCCACTGGATGGGGGCTCCAACTTGGGGACTGGCAACAAACCACCACTTGGACCGTCCAGTTCAGAGGGTGCCATCGGAACATCTCCAACTACAGAAGCAGCAAAAAACAGAAGAGAACATCACAAAAACTATATGAATATATCATATTTATTTGACTCTAATACACCTTCTAATCTAATGTGCACCCTGATTTTAAAAAGCTTGAGACTAAAAAAAAATGTTTACCGGAGACTATACTGTGTAACACAATGTGAGACTGTACAGCAGGTGCAAAATTTAGAGCACAATCCTAACCACGTCTACTCAAAAGTAAGCCCAACTGTGTTCAACGGTTCTTACTCCCAGGAAAGTGAATTTAGGATTGCAACCCTAATTTTATTGTATAGAACGAGTTATATGGCAATGGGTGTATGTTATGATTTTTACCTAATTGCACTACTTTATACAACAATGGATTAATGTAACATTTTTATTACAATAAATCGTTAAATATTTAAATCAAGTTTATTACAATAAAAGGTTAACTACTTAAATCAAAACGCTGTATTTACTTGAATGAAATGCACCGTCAAATCTAATGCATGCCCCAAATTTGGAGCCTAAATTTGCTTGAAAAGGATGAGCGTTAGATTAAATATGGTATATTATATATTATATGCGTAACTCTATGAATATATATTTGGCTCATCAGGAATGCAAGCGATATTTTAAAAGGTCTTACCTCTTACCTCCCTTGTGCTAGTATCCAGAACACTGTAATCCCATTGGGTTTTCAACTTTTTTTTATCTCACAGCGCACTCATAGGGTGCAATCCAGAGTAGCTACAGGGAGTCCTTGCTCCAATCTAAGAACAATTTACTCTGGATTGCAATATGAATTTCCCATATGTTTTCACTAGGTGGTGCGGTAACTACGTCAACATAAATGTCTCTTACATGCTCCCGTAGTTACTCTGGATTGTAAGGATAAGGTACTAAAACAATCAAGGCACACTGCCAGTTTTTGGATGATTCACAGACTACAATCCAGAGTAAATGCAGGACCATTTACACCAACGTAGTTATGGTGCCACCTATGGGAAACCCATGGGAAATTCATAGAGCAATCCAGAGTTAGTGCCTCTTACATCTTCCCGTAGTTACTCCGGATTGAAGGGACAATCTATCTCCTCACTGCTGGGGGGTCTTATATGAGGGATGGTGTTCTTAAAAAAAACCTGCCCAAGACCCTGAAGAACTGCTGTACGTGAGCATAGAATACAGATCCAGTTTCACACCCAGTATGTGTCATGAGTATTTTTTTAAAACCACGGATCGTCCTGCTGCTACCCCAATCCACTGCCAGTCCACCACTGCAATCCCCCCAAGCCCCAGGCTTGGGTTATTATTCTCAGGAGAATAATAATAATAATAATAATAACAATAACCACCGTTATTCTCAGGGGAACACCGCTGAAGCATGTCCCGATCAGCTGCCGTGATGATGACATTGTTGCTGCCCTGCTCACGCACCAGTTCCTTGATGTCTGTGGGATCAAGCAGAAAAGATGGCCTCACTGGTTTAGTGCACAATCCTAACCATGTCTACTCAAAAGTAAGCCCCACTGTGTTCAATGGGCCTTACTCCCAGGAAAGTGTCTTTGGGATTGCAGCCTTAGACAGCTTTAAAAGGGATCAAAAACTGGACCAAACCATACAGGATGCGCCTACTGCTGAATGCCAGAGGTGAGGGAAGAAACCAGATTGGGGTATCCTCATCTCCTGAGTTGTGGGATTCCCAACAATGTGGAACGGGATGCTTTGGGCCTGATCCTGCATGGAATCATCTTCTTAGACATGATACTTACAGATGGAAAAGGCATCTGAATGCCGGCAGAAGGGCTGCCATGGCATGAGGGGCTACTGCTTTCACTCATAAGCAACTAGTGGGCACTTTGGAAAAATGGGATGCCGGGATAGGTGGGAACTGGGCCTGCTCTAGCATGAGATTCCACTTAGGCTCTGCCACAGTACTCTCCAACCCCTCGTCCAGACATGTACAACCCCCTTCTGCCAGAGGCATCCCCTAACAGGCCCTGCTCACCTCTTACAGACCCTCCATCCATGTGGGGTAACAGATCCTAGATGGGGGAGAAAAAGCAAGTCAAAAAGGTTTGTTCGCAAACCTTAGAAGGTTTGTACTTTTAAACCCCACTTCCTTTCTCCATCCTCTGAGATTTTAATTACACTTCCTGCTGCTAAGGCTGTGATGTTTTGTTCCCTGTTGCCTGGATGGTGCCTGTTCCAGTTTTGGTGCTTTGATGTTAATTCCTAATACAGTAAAATCTTGGATTGAGAGTAACTTGGATTGAGAGCATTTTGCAAGACCATATATATATATATATATATATAAAAAACTGAAAAGTAAGTCACTCACTGACTCATCAACGCCCAGCCAAAACCGCTGGGTCTAGAAGTGTGAAATTTGGGGAGGCTGTTCCTTCTGTGTCGGAGGGATCCACTAAGAACTGGTTTTTGGAAATTCCACCAGCAGGGGGTAAAATGGGGCGCAACACATTTTCCTTCCTATACTTTACACTGAAGAATCCCTGACTGAGGGATGCTCTGCCCCAACCCCCAGACCCAGAAGCGTGAAATTCAGGGAGGGTGTTCCTTCTGTCACATCAACACCCACCAAGAATGGATGTTGAGAAATTTAACCCTTAAGGGGCTGAAAAGGGGTGCAACATGTTTTTGTCCTATACTTAACATGGAAGACTAACCAACATCCAGCCAATTTGGTGCTCAGTGCCTGGTGCACTGAGGTGATGTTGTTTGGAGGGAGGGGTTGCACTGGAGAACATGCTGTGCAAGGGGGGTGTTGCGCACGGGGGGACGAACATGGGGGATGTTGCGCATGGGGACTGATGTGCATGGGGGGTTGATGTGCAGTGAGGGGATGGCGTACGGGGGAATTTTACTCCCGCAACGCGGGCACGTTTTTGCTAGTATTTATAATAAATTTTTACTTGATACACAAGCAATGTCTTGCTATACAAATGAAAAAATCAGTCCCAGCTAGGATATGGCTGGTTTTGGAACTCCACCAGCACCTGCTCAGCCACTCCTGAGAGACCAGCCTATGCATGTCTACTCCAAAGTAATCCCTATTATAATCAGTGGGGCTCACTCCTGTGTAAAGGGGCAATGGAAAGGAGGGATATGAACCTGGATCTTCCAGATCTCAGTCCAAATCCCAAACCACAACACCATTCTGGCTCTCAATACTCTTAATATTACTGCTTTCTAAATATTACTTCTTTTGAAAAGCTGCACAAAATTAGGTGGGTCCTGATACGGCATCATTTTAAAAAGCGGGTCCTGATATTAAGACTGGAGATGCACTGGGACTTGGTCTGGCCCACCCTTAATTATAAAGTCTTGGAATGAAAAGGGAAACTATCACTCATGACAGAAGCAACCCCAACACCTGCTTGTTGAATTTCCATCAGTGTCCAAAGGAACAGTTCCCATAATAGCTCAATCTGGGGCTGAATTTGCCATTAGACAAAGTCCCTGGAAGGGGGAGGGAAGCCCCAAGACCTCATCCCTCAAGGAAGCACCCCTGACACAGCCTCCTCTTTCTTACCATGACCTGGTTGAAGCCAAACACAGAATGCTGGGAGCTGCACCTCACCGGAGGCGTGGAGCTTACTTTCCGGAACACAGTCATCTCCACCCCACCAGGATCTCTGCAAGGAGAGAAGGATGGGAATGAAGCCAGAGCCATAATTAACATACAAAAATTTATATGATCCATATGAGCCCACACTATCCCACTCACCTGGCCAAGGCCCCCTCATCAGTTGCAGCCCCCTCCTCTGCCTTGGCTCCCTCTGCAAGGGCCGAGTTCTTCTCCACAATTTCACCCTGGTCGAACATGGTGTGGAGGCGGTAGTTGATGGTCTTGACGGTGGTGAAGAACACGGCCACAACGGCACAATATACACCCGCCACAACGACATGGGGAGGCATCACCTGGGGCAAAAGAAAGCCACATGTTAAAGGGAAGGACGTGGATGTTCAGAACTGGGTCTGCAAAGCTCCCATCACCATGCTGGAGACCTTGCCCCCCCCCCACCTGCATTTTTTGGGAACATTATTCATAGTGTTGGGCGGCAACACAGGTATTCAAATAAAACAGTGTTCACGTGTGAATGTTCAGAAGGTATGAGAAGCTGCCACACTGAGGGAGATGCCGGTTCCATCTACCTCTGTATCATCAATCAGTGGCATAGCTAGAGGGGGGCAAAGCAGTCAGCCTTGGAGGGAGGTGTCCAAGGGGCCCAAGCAGGGGGACCCAAACCAAGTTATACAGAGCCAAACAAAGCCATACAGCTCCATTTGCTCCTCCCCCAACCTGGAATGGCATTGAAAGGAAAGTACCCCTTTGTGTACCTCCCTCAAAAGCAGACTACACTACTCCCTCTAGCTATGCCACCGTCATCAACATTGGTTAACAGCACCATCCTTCAGGGTTTCAGACTAGTGGTCTACTCTGAAGACAATGTCAGGACTTGAACCTGAAACCTTTCACAATGCACAGCAAGTACTTTGCCACAGAACGACGATTCTTAACTCAAACCACACCACCAAAGACAATATTGTGCCTTTGAACAGGAGCTGAAATCAAGGGAGAACACTTAATTTTGTGTTTTATTTTGCTTTCAAATGCTGACCCGACAAACAGGCTCTGCATAACTCAAAAGTTCCCATCGAACCGCCCTCAAAGTGATGCTTACAAATCAAATCAGCCAGAAATTTGGCCATATTACTCTTCTTTACACAAGACCCAGATCACAATCCTAACCAATTTAGGTCAGCAAAACTCACCAGTATCCTTGTTCCTGAGGAGGTGCGTTGTGGTGAGGCCAGCGCATGGCCTATCCCCAACCCCCGGAGCGGTGCAGAAGTGTCATACGGCATTTTTGTGACGCCCCCTCCACCAAGCTCGCAGAGGACTTGAGCCGGATCTTATGCCGGCCTAAACGGAGGTTAGGACTGCAGCCACAGTGGGTTAACAGAAAGATGTTCTCCCTGGATCTCTCTAATCCCAATATCAGTGCAAACCCTTTCCTCACGCATCTTCCCCACTCCTGGGGATCAGTTTCCACTTTGCAGTCCTTCCAAGTCAGAGCACTGCAAAGCGGGCAGAATAGCAGGGAGCAATCTGCTGCCAGCAATGACACTTTTGCTAACAAGACTATTTATGTCCCCCGAGCTGCCAAGAACGAACAGAAATGCATCACCATCCACACTCTCGACTGAGCCCCTCCAGTTCTGCTACCCATAGCACCCTGCCCCCCATTTGCAACAGTGACTCAGAGCATGCAGGACGTTCTCCAGCTACATTCTTGCAGCCCTGGCACAAAGCTGAGTCCATAAGCTGGCTTCCCTCTGCTGTCAATGGTGAGGACTATATGGACAGGTTTAAGCTTTCTATATGTATGCTTCCGTGTATGCTCATGGCTTAAGCTTCCAGTGATATCACAGCTCTTTCTCTGGCAAAGCCCATACATTCAGCTCACCTGGCTGCAGCCTCCACCGACAGCCACAGGGCCCATTAACAACCCAATGACCGAGATTAATTTATAAGACTGTCATCGTAGATTATTTCATTTCGATTAAAACACTCTTTTTCTCTCAAGCATGGCTGGAAACGTCTCATTTTTATTTAACTGAGGATGACCTACAAAGAAAGGCTGAACATACCATGCGCTTGGTATGTTCAGCTTGGAGAAGTCTATGAGGAGATATCATATACCTGAAGGGCTGTCATATGGAAGAAGGGACAAGTTTGTTCTCATCTGCCTCTGAAAGTAGATCTACAACCAATGGGTACTAACTGCAAGAAAAATAAATTCCAATTTCTTAGACTCCAATTGCAGGACTGGTTTCTCAGTTGCAACCTCACAAAACACAAAAAGCAAGTCATACAACATGGGGAGGCTCCCTAAGATACGTTAGAACAGGGTGCGCAAGCTGGGCCACGTTAGGGCTCCTGGACCTTTAACTAAGTTAGGAGAGGGAATTTCAACTTCCTGTGGGATGAGAAGCTGTACCTAGAATCAAAGAGTTGGAAGAGACCCAGTAGGTCATCTAGTCCAACTCCCTATCAGTAGCAAGAAATTGTCCTGCTGCAGTGGTTCTTAACCTGGGTTTGATCGAACCCCAGGGGTTTGGTGAGTCAGTCTCAGGGGTTTGGCTGAGAAGTGTGTCCATACTGTTCACCGGGGTTGCCACATGCATTAATATACTTTTGTTACGACGGACAAAACATTTTATTTTTTGAAATACGAAGGGTTTGGTGAATGAACGTATGAAACTTGTGGGGTTCAGTACCTCCAACAAGGCTAAGAACCACCATCCTAGAGCATCTCCAACAGGTGCTCGTCAAGCCTCTGCTTGAAGATCTCCAGTGAGGGAGAGTCCACCACCTACTGAAACTCCCTCTTCTTAAAGGCCTTATAGTTTCTAGAGGGGATGGACGTCACAGGGACCAACTCCTCCTGCTTACAGCCTCACCCTCCTCTTCTCAGGACACACATTTGCTTTCACAGTGATCTTTCCATCAACAAAAACAACAAGAAGCAATCAGGCTTTTCTTGTCTCAATAGGTTTCGGGGCTGACAGCCCAACTACTTCCCCAATGATAATGGAGAGCTGCGTTCTGGGCTGTAACGAATAGAATGAATTTCAACAGGGAGAAGTGGAAGGTTCTGCACTTAGGAAATAAAAACCAAAAATACAGGTATAAAATGGGGGATACTTGGCTTGGCAGCACAACATGTGAGCGGGATCTTGGAGTTGCCGTGGATCACAAGCTGAACATGAGTCAGCAGTGTGATGTGTCTGCAAAGAAGGCAAATGCCATTTCAGGCTGCATTAAGAGGTTTGTAGCTTTCAAGTCACGAGAAGTTATAGTTCCTCTTTATTCTGCATTGGTGAGACCTCACCTTGAGTACTGTGTTCTGTTCTGGGCACCTCAGTTTAAGAAAGATGCAGCCAAACTGGAGCAAGTCCAGAGGAGAGCGACAAGAATGATCAGTGGGATGGAAGGGAAGCCCTACGAGGAAAGGTTGGGGGAACGGGATTTTCAGCCTGGAGAAGAGAAGGTTGAGAGGAGACCTAATCACCCTCTTCAGACATCTGAAGGGCTGTCATAGGGAGGAAGGGGCTCATTTGTTCATAGCTGCTTCTGAAAGCAGAACTAGAACCAATGGGTACAAACTGCAAGGAAGGAGATTCCAGTTGGATATCTGGAAAAATTCCTGAGGGTGAGGGCGGTTTGGCAGTGGAACAGATTGCCAAGGGAGGTGGTGGACTTTCCCTCACTGGGGATCTTCAAGCAGAGGCTCGACGAGCACCTGTTGGGGATGCTCTAGGAGGATTTCCTGCTGCAGGCAGGGGGTTGGACTAGATGACCTACTGAGTCCCTTCCAACTCTATGATTCTATGATTCTCAGCTTTCCCTAGGCAAGCACTTCAGAAGGCATTCACTTGGAAGCCAGAAGAAATGGATGCTGAGCCTTCCTGTCCAAAGAGAGAAAAAAGGTGGCAAAACAAGGGAGGAGATTCCATGCAATGAAATCAAGCAAATCTCTTGAGCATTTGGGTTCACCAGCTTGGAGCTGAAATGAAAATTCTCCGGGTCCTATAATGATTGTGTCTCACTTCCAACTTCTCCCAGGAATTTTTCAAAAATCAATTAAAAAAATGCAAACCCCTGGAATTAAGGAAGCCAGTGGTTGAAATTTCAAGGATTCCCAACGTCCTGATCAATTTCTTTGCTTACATTTGAGTTTTTGGTCTCTCAGTTGCAACCATCCTATAATACTCCCGACAAGAAGCAAATCATATAAAGTAGGAAGTCTCTGCATGATACATTTAGGATGCAATCCTAACCTCCAGTTAGGCTGGCCTAAGCCCCAGTATGAGTCCAGTGCTGACCTCAGGGTGCGAAAAGTGCTGTAAGACACTTCTGTGTTAGGCCAGTGCGCAGACATGCTCTTGCCTCCTTACATCACCACGGGAATGGGAAGACCAATGAATTGTGCTGGACTGGGTTAGGCTTGCATCCTAAACTAGGGATGTGCAAGTTGGGCCACTTTAGGGCTCCTAAACCAAGCACCAGTGCTGGGCAACTCCTGGCACCAGTGCTGAGCTTGGCACTCGGAATAGTGCTTTGTGGCACACCAGCACACATATGTATGTAATTTTATAATCAAGTTGGCACACAGAATAACAATTCTTCCATGTTGGAACATGGAATAACACGGCAACGTAAGTTTGGCACTGCACTCCTGAAAGGTTGCTGACCTGTCCTAGACCTTTAACAACTGTGTTGGTCTGTGTATGTGTGTGTGTGTGTGTCTGTGTGTGTTTGAGAGAGAGAGAGAATGCGCACAATCCTCTGAAATCCCCTTCGGCACTGCACTCCTGAAAGGTTGTTGACCCATCCTACATCTTTAACAACTGTGTTGGTCTGTGTGTGTGAGTGTGTGAGAGAGAGAGACAGAGAGAGAGAGAGAATGCGCACAATCCTAATCATGTCTACTCAAAAGTAAGCCCCACTGTGTTCAATGGGTCTTATTCTCAGAAAAGTGTCTTTAGGATTTCAGCCCTGAGTGAGATGTTTAAGAAGTAGCAATCCTGCACACAATCCTGCACACAAGAGAGCTAGAAATTGGCCTGATTCACATGCACTCCTTCAAGGGAGAGGGATGAAAACTCTGAAGCAGCAAAAAGGGGAAACTCCAAGGCAGTGGAAAAGGATTGTGCAAGAGGAACAACAACCACAGTTAGATTAAGTTAAGAGAATGAGAGTGGCCTGAGGTCACTCAGGGAACTTGACAGCCAACAACAGCATGCAGGTGTTCTCAGGTCTATCCCCTTTTTCAGAATCATTGAGCTGGAAGGGACCTAATGGGTCATCTAGTCCAACCCCCTGCATGTAGCAGGAATCCTCCTAGAGCATCTCCAACTGGTGGTTGTTGGAGCCTCTGCTTGAAGATCCCCAGCGAGATTCTTCCATTACTCCACCATTACTCCAATCCACCACATTCTTCCGTTACTCAGTGTTCACAGGTGAAGGAGCCGCATAGGGAGAACCAAAACTGCCAGCAGATGATATCCAACAGCTGAAAAGGACTCCTTGTAAAATATCATCCTCTGGGTCTTGAAGCAGAACTTGGACGGTGTTCCAGACCACAGGTTTGGACAGCAAAAACAGCCACAGAGGTTAACATCAACTGTACATCAACTGTACACACACACGCATTTCTTCAGCACTCAAACCATCTGTGCCAGCAACAAGCATTGCCTCCTCATAAACTCACCATATACAACAGGAAGGGGAAGGTGAGCAAGAAGATCCAGGTGTAGAGGTGGAAGCAGTTGGAGAAAGTGCTTTGGTGTGGGTCAAAGAACCAGCCACCTGTCAGCGAGGCCCAGACACCCTGGCGGAGGATCTGCAGGACCTGTGACCCCATGTCCACGGTGGGGCCGCCTCTGCTGCCTCCTCCTCTTCTTCGTCGTCCTCCTCCTCAGAGAACACCACTGCCCAGCTGGCATTCACAACGTCCTTCATCAAGGCAGCTTCAGTCCCATGATCCGCACGGCTGAGGTGGGGGATCAAGAACCTTCTTCCCCCCTTTTGGGGCCCACCCACTGCAAACTCTACCCTGGCAGAGGAGGGAGGGGGTGGCTCACAGCCAGTCCTGCATAGGGGTGCGGCCCCTACGTATCCTCTTCCCACCACAAGCAACCACCCCCTCCCCCCAGCCGCTCCGCTCTCCAACGGCTGCCCCCCACACTGCGGATCACGTCATGCTGGCTTCAGAAAGGGGGTGCAGGGCAGGATGCCAGGACTAGACCCCCTCCCAAAGAGCCAGGAGAAGCCCTCCAAAGAGCCCACAGGGGGCTGCACAGAAAGTGGCTAAGTGGAAGGGGGAGCCAGAAAGGGGCAACCTGGGGATCTCTGGGGGAGGCAGACACCTGCACCGAAAGTGGTTAAGTAGGGGCAGCCAAGACAGGAGGGGGCACCCCACGTCCCTGGGGGTTCCTGTAGAGGAGGTAGGGGTCTGCACAGGAAGTAGGTAGGGGGTTCTCTGGTGGAGGGGCCTACACAGGAAGTGGCTAAGGGGGGTCCTCTGGGGGAGGGGCCTGCACAGGAAGTAGCTGAGGGGGGTCCTGGGGGGGCTGCACAGGAAGTGAGTCAGGGGGTCCTCTGGGGGAGGGGCCTGCACAGGAAATAGCTAAGTGGGGGGTAGGGGCCTGCACAAGAAGTGGCTAAGGGGGGCAGCTCAAACAGGGGGCTAGCAAGATGGGGCACCTGAAGTCCCTGGGGGGCAGGGAACAGCCCGGGAGGTGGCCAAGTGAGGGGCAGCACAGGCAGGGGGTAGGCTGGAGGGGGCAGGATGGAGTGGGCAGCCCAGGTCCCAGGGGGGTCCCCTAGGGGGGTCCTCTGGGGAGGGCAAGGGCCTGCACAGGGAGTGACTGAGAGTTCCCCCCTGGGGGGGAGAGGGGCCTGCCCAGGGAGTGGTCAAGTAGGGGTTGGCAGCCCAGGCAGGGAGCAGGCTGGAGGGGGCGGCCCAGGCCCCTGTGGGTCCCCTGGGGAAGGCAGGGCAAGAGCAAGCCCAGCCAACAGCCCCCCACAGGTGGTGGGAGCCCAAGTCTTGTTCACTTCCGGGTCAAAGGTCAAACCCTGCTTGGCCTGACTGGAGAGGGGGGTCGTGGCGCCTCAGCCTGAGCAGAGGCTGCGGAGGCCGGAAGAAGAGACCGAGAAGCAGCAGGGACAGCCTAGGAAACGCGCATGCGCCATCCTCTCACTCCAGGCCGGAAGCAAACGCTGAAAGGGTCAAAGCAGAGCGACGCGCTCTCCCGTCCTCTGCGCATGCGCCAATGACTACGCATGCGCATCCTTCCCATTCTCCCTTGCGCTCCACCTGCTAGAGGGCGGAAACGCCCGTCTGCGCATGCGCTAAGCCACCGCTCAAACCAGTGCGCATGCGCATTTTTGGGATACCACTGCGCATGCGCAAACTTCCGCGTTTGGTTTTATTTTTGGAAAGGCGGGATATTAAATGCCGATCTTCTTTCCGATTGGTCTGTTTCGATTGAGAAGCAGCTCTGTCGTCCAATGAGAATGGGAGAGGAGAGGGAACCCTCTGAATGACGTCATTGTGGCTTTTTTCTTTTCTCCTGCTCAAAGTTCCTTCTTTATGAGGGATTTAAAGGGCCAGAAGCCCTAATTAGCATAATTAACAACAGTCCATCAGTGATAATTAATTTTTAATTAGCATCTAATTATATTATTGCTGATAATAAATAACAACTAAATTTTTAATAATATATCATTAGTGAAATATTAGTGACTATTAATATTATTAACATTAATATTATTAATATTTGTGACTATTAATATTATTAATATTATTAAGTCTCCAGACTATTATTATTATTAGAATATTATTAATAGACTCCAGACTATTAATAACCTAATAAATTATTACTTATTAATAAACTACTTATAATTAGATTATTTATATAATTAATAATTAATTACATATTTAAATAATAATTAATAATGCTATAATATTAATAAACAATTAATGACCCAATAAATTGTTACCTATTAATAATCTATTAATAATTATATTATTTTTATAGTTAACAATTAATTAAATATTTAAATAACAATTAATATAAATATTTATACTTAATATAAATATTTATACGTAATATAAATATATAGTAAGTATTGTTGGTGGTAATGAGCACAATCCTAACCATCTCTACTCAGAAGTAAGCCCCATTGTGTTCAGTGGATCTTACTCCCAGGAAAGTGTCCTTAGGATTGTAGCCATACAGTCCATGTCTACTCAGAAGTAAGTCCCATTGTGTTCAATAGTAAGTGTGGTTAGGATTGCAGCCTTAGGGCAAAATCCAGAGTAACTACAGGGAGTCCTTGCTCCAGCATAAGAACAACTTACTCTGGATTCCAATATGAATTTCCCATAGGTTTTCACTAGGTGGTGCAGTAACTACGAGTGCACATAAAGTCTGTTACGTGCTCCTGTAGTTACTCTGAATTTAGGGGCAAGTCAATTACGGCTGTTGTTGCTATCACTGATTGATAGTAAAAGCTTTAAGAGATCAGCCTCCCTGCCTTTCCTTCTTGAAACTGACCGTATTTATGTAATCTCGGTGCCTGTACATTATATCAGTGGTGGGCTTCAGGGGGTTCTCACAGGTTCTCTAGAACCCTTTGCTATTCAGCACCTGGTTCTGAGAACAGGTTATTTATGGGACAAAAACGAATTTACATTTCAAATTTTAATAAATTTACATATAAAAGTGGATTGGAGTGGATTTCAAGGCTTGCCCATGGGCCGGATAGAGAGATCTTGCCGGGGGCCACATTGAGGCCACATTGAGGTGTCCACAGTGTTTGGACACTCCTTGCCCAGAACTCCAGATTGCAGTTCTAATCTGGTAGCCTTTATAGTGAAAACTTAGGCCTGTCTACTCAGAAGTAAGGTTTAAGACCAAGGCTACAATCCAGAGTAACTATGGGACCTTTTACACCAATGTAGTTACTATGCCACCTATGGGAAATGCATAGAGGAATTCAGAGTAAATGCCTCTTACGTCTTCCCGTAGTTACTCTGGATTGTAGGGCAAATCTATCTACAGTACTTATATACAGCTTATCAACTAAAAAGTTCACAAAACGGTTTACAAACAATATTAAAAGCTAATTAATAGCTAATGGGTGCAATAGCTAATAGCACATAAGGATTTGGGATTTGAAAGGGATCCATAAAAGCAGGGCGGATAAAACAAAACTAGTAGGGCAGTAGTTTTGGAAGTGTTGTGGGGAGCTACCAAGTAACTCCAGAATGACCATCAGGTTGCATGGAGGGCTTTGTCTCAAGACTACAATAGTGGTCTTGATTCGGGATGTCGAGCAATCCGTCCAGGGCTGGCGGCAAACAAGTGTCCAAAGGGTTAAGGGACACAATTTTCCTAGCTCTAGCTAAAGAATCAGGTTTGTCCTGGACTTCTGTATTCAGGAAGCCAGACACATGATCTACTCCAGTCTTTCCAGTGGTTGGATCAAACTGGCAGGATAGGGGTGGTTCGATCTTCCAACATCATGTTGATTTCCCCCGGTGACTGCCCATCAGTGCCCACCTTCCAGGTGGTTGGATATGAGATCCATATATAAAGGGTGATGGCAGAGTGACCAGATAACCAAACCTCAAAATGAGGACAAGGTCTTGGATTCCTCTCAGCCTGGCCTTTCCAGCGGACAATAGCACATTTGCCTACTCATGAGTAAAGCCACAACAGTGAGCACTTTCACTTTCCCATAGAGCTATATTTTTTATTTTTAGTTTTTTTGGCCATAACCTTTGATAGGAATGAGATATTTCAAAATTGATTTTTGCATTGGATTCTGCTCTTCAGTACGAATCGAACGACGTATGACATGATTGGGTATTGCACACCATTGCAAAGTCCAAAAATGGAGGACAATGGAGCCCTTTTGGAGGACACCCAGACACAAGGTTGAAAAAGAGGACAAATCTTTTTCAACCTTGATGTTGAAAAGAAAGATCCGGATGTTACGGTGACCAGATGTCATAACCAGAAAAAAGACAAGGCCCACCCAAAAATGTAGGACACCCCCAAAAATGCAGGATGTGCAAAATGTACCCATAGACTGTATTTACTTGGATCTAACACTCACCTTTTTTCAGCACCACCAAGTGAAAACCTATGGGAATTTCATATTGCAATCCAGAGTAACTTGTTCTCACTCTGGAGCAAGGACTCCCGTAGTTACTCTGGATTTCACCTGATGTACAGATAATAATAATAGGCATTATTATTTCTGACAGTTCATTTTTTGACCATCCACTCTTTCAACACTTTTCAGTTGTACCCAGAACTCATTCATTCAACACATGCTCCACTCTTTCAACCTCTCTCTCTGCTGATCTAACAGCCAAAATTGACTTTCCTGATGTTGATTTGCATTTAACATGGTGAGCAAACTTTTTTTGGCATTTCCTTATTACTTCCTTCGGTAAATAACCATCATTCAAATAAATAAGATTTCCATTGCCCATACATGTCTTTGTTCATTTTACTGTCATTTATTATGTATTTTGTTAATAAATATGTGTTGTTTAGGCTTTTGCAAGTGATATTTATGTCTTTTTGGTGATTGTTTTGCATTTGCAAGCTGAAAAAGACTGGGTTTCACTTTTCAACCGTTTTCACTTTTGGACGATGCTCTAGGCTGAAATCCTAAAGACACTTTCCTGGGAGTAATACCCATTGAAGACAATGGGGCTTACTTTTGAGTATACATGGTTAGGATTGTGCTCCTAGTCCCTAACACGTCCAATAAGTGGGGAGTGCCTGTACCACCATGTTATTTATCATTGGAGAGGGTTATTTATGTTATTTACCTGTACCATCATGTTATTTATCATTGGAAACCTAATGTAGAATTCAATTAAACAAATTGTATTGGAATATCTGAATTATATCAAAAGTTATGGCTATTTAACCAGAAAAATGAAAATACAAAAGCCTGTGGAACAAAAAGGGGATTTTCTTAACTTTAAACATTCCCATTAGACCGATTGCTTTTAGACCCTGTAGATGTAATTATGAACTAACTAACAAAAAATGTACCCGGGTTGCGGGAATGAAATTTCCCCAGATGCCATCTCTCCACAGCGCATCAGTCTCCTATGTGCAACAACCCCCATGCGCATTAACGCTCATGCACATCAATATCCCATGCGCAACATGCCCCATGCACATCTCCCCATGCGCATCAACCCCCCATGCACATCAACCCCCCAGTGCATCATCTCCCCCATGTGCATCATCTCCACCATGAGCATCAACCCCCCAATGTGCATCAACCCCCATGTGCATCATCTCCCCATGCGCAACACCCCCATGCACAGCATTCTCCCCAGTGCAACCCATCCCTCTGAACAACATGCACCGGACACTGAGCACCAAATCGGCTGGATGTTGGTCAGTCTTCCATGTTAATTATAGGACAAAAACACGTTGCCCCCTTTTCAGCCCCTGAAGGGTTAAATTTATCCAGATGGGTTCTTGGTGGGTGTTCAGGTGAGAGAAGGAATCCCTCCCAGAATTCCCTGCTTCTAGGCCCAGAAGTTGGGGCGGAATGTTGAAGAGTCATCAATTCTCCAATGCAAAGTATAGGGAGGAAAAAGTGTTGCGCTCCTTTTCACCCCCTTCCGGTTGGAATTTCCAAAAACCGGTTCTTAGTGCACCCCTCAGTCATGGAAGGAACACCCACCCCAAATTTCACGCTTCTAGGCACGGCGGTTTTGGCTGGGTGTTGATGAATCAGTCAGTCAATCTTGGGGAGAGTTAGCCTCTTCTAAGCCTTTTCAGGAGGGGGGCAGGAGGGGGTTAAAGGGGGTGTAGCAGGAAATCTTGAAAGGAGTTCGCCCCTTCACCCCTTCGGAGTCCTTTGGGAAGGCAGTCTTGGAGGGAGATCACCCCTTTGGAGCCCTTCAAGGTGGGGGGGGACTGGTGACATAGCTAGAGGGGGCATAGCAGTCAATCTTGGGGGGAGTTCACCCTTTTGGGGTCCTTCGGGGAGGCAGTGGCATAGCTACAGGGGTAACAGCCAGACTTTGGGGGACGTCACCCCTTTGGATACCTTCAAGGGGGGACTGGTGACATAGCTAGAGGGGGTGTAGGAGTCAATCTTGGGGGGAGTTCATCCCTTTGGAGTCCTTTGGGGAGGCAGTGGCATGGCTAGAGAGGAGTGTAGCAGTGAGTTTGGAGGGAGATCACCCCTTTGGATACCTTCAACGGGGGACTGGTGGAGTAGATAGAAGGGGGTGTAGCAGTCAATCCTGGGGGGAGTTCTCCCCTTTAGAGTCCTTTTTGGGGGACCAGTGGCGTAGCTTCAGGCAGCGTAGCTTTAGGGGGCGTAGCAGTGAGTCTTGGAGGGGGTTCACCCCTTCTGAGCCCTTCCAGGCAGGGGGAGCAAAGCGGAGCCACAGCTGGAAGGTTGGGGAGTCTGTACCTCCTATGGATGGAATGTTGAGGTTATGAACATTCTATGGATGCAACGTCGGGGGCTGAAGTTTCTATGGATGGAACGTCGGGGGGGCTGAAGGTTCTATGGCTGCAACATGGGGGGGCTGAAGTTTCTATGGATGCAAAGTGGGGAGGCTAATTTTCTATGGTTGGAACGTCGGGGGGGCTGAAGGTTCTATGGATGCAACGTCGGGGGGCTGAAGGTTCTATGGATGCAAAGTGGGGGCTGAAGGCTCTATGGATGCAACGTCGGGGGGCTGAAGGTTCTATGGATGCAACGTCGGGGGGCTGAAGGTTCTATGGATGCAAAGTGGGGGCTGAAGGTTCTATGGCTGCAACGTCGGGGGGCTGAAGATTCTACGGATGCAATGTGGTTGCTGAAGTTTCTATGGATGCAACGTCGGGGGGCTGAAGGTTCTATGGCTGCAAAGTGGGGGCTGAAGGCTCTATGGATGCAACGTCAGGGGGGCTGAAGGTTCTATGGATACAAAGTGGGGGATGAAGGCTCTATGGATGCAAAGTGGGGGATGAAGGCTCTATGGATGCAAGGGGGGACTGAAGGTTCTATGGATGCAAAGTGGGGGACTGAAGATTCTATGGATGCAAAGTGGGGGACTAAAGGTTCTATGGATGCAAAGGGGGGACTGAAGGTTCTATGGAAGCAACGTCAGGGGGCTGAAGGTTCTATGGATGCAAAGGGGGGACTGAAGGTTCTATGGATGCAATGTCGGGGGGCTGAAGGTTCTATGGATGCAAAGGGGGGGCTGAAGGTTCTATGGATGCAAAGGGGGGACTGAAGGTTCTACGGATGCAACGTTGGGGGGCTGAAGGTTCTATGGAAGCAACGTCGGGGGGCTGAAGGTTCTATGGTGTCAAAGTGGGGGCTGAAGGTTCTATGGATGCAAAGGGGGGACTGAAGGTTCTATGGATGCAATGTCGGGGGGCTGAAGGTTCTATGGATGCAAAGGGGGGGCTGAAGGTTCTATGGATGCAAAGGGGGGACTGAAGGTTCTATGGATGCAACGTTGGGGGGCTGAAGGTTCTATGGATGCAAAGGGGGGCTAAGGATTCTATGGTGTCAAAGTGGGGGGCTGAAGGTTCTATGGATGCAAAGGGGGGCTAAAGGTTCTATGGATGCAAAGGGGGGGCCTGAAGATTCTATGGATGCAACGTCGGGGGGCTGAAGGTTCTATGGATGCAAAGGGGGGCTAAAGATTCTATGGATGCAAAGGGGGGCTAAAGGTTCTATGGATGCAAAGGAGGGATTGAAGGTTCTATGGATGCAGCGTCGGGGGGCTGAAGGTTCTATGGATGCAAAGGGGGGCTGAAGATTCTATGGTGTCAAAGTGGGGGGCTGAAGGTTCTATGGATGCAAAGGGGGGCTAAGGATTCTATGGTGTCAAAGTGGGGGGCTGAAGGTTCTATGGATGCAAAGGGGGGCTAAAGGTTCTATGGATGCAAAGGGGGGGCCTGAAGATTCTATGGATGCAACGCCGGGGGGCTGAAGGTTCTATGGATGCAAAGGGGGGCTAAAGGTTCTATGGATGCAAAGGGGGGATTGAAGGTTCTATGGATGCAGCGTCGGGGGCTGAAGGTTCTATGGATGCAAAGGGGGGCTGAAGATTCTATGGTGTCAAAGTGGGGGGCTGAAGGTTCTATGGATGCAAAGGGGGGCTAAAGGTTCTATGGATGCAAAGGGGGGGCCTGAAGATTCTATGGATGCAACGCCGGGGGGCTGAAGGTTCTATGGATGCAAAGGGGGGCTAAAGATTCTATGGATGCAAAGGGGGGCTAAAGGTTCTATGGATGCAAAGGGGGGCTAAAGGTTCTATGGATGCAAAGGGGGGCTAAAGATTCTATGGATGCAAAGGGGGGCTAAAGGTTCTATGGATGCAAAGGGGGGCTAAAGGTTCTATGGATGCAAAGGGGGGCTAAAGATTCTATGGATGCAAAGGGGGGGCTGAAGGCTCTATGGATGCAACGTCAGGGGGGCTGAAGGTTCTATGGATACAAAGTGGGGGATGAAGGCTCTATGGATGCAAAGTGGGGGATGAAGGCTCTATGGATGCAAGGGGGGACTGAAGGTTCTATGGATGCAAAGTGGGGGACTGAAGATTCTATGGATGCAAAGGGGGGATTGAAGGTTCTATGGATGCAGCGTCGGGGGGCTGAAGGTTCTATGGATGCAAAGGGGGGCTGAAGATTCTATGGTGTCAAAGTGGGGGGCTGAAGGTTCTATGGATGCAAAG